>ML292713.1:13659-36207 GCA_005239495.1 Nicotiana undulata | reverse complement strand
CCCCCCCCCCCCCCCCCCCGACCCTCAACTTCAAACATTAATGATATGTACATAGCGACCACAGGTGCATTTCATGTGACGTGTTTTTCGTGTGCTCAACAACAACAAGTGCACGCCATCGTGACTTGTTAAAGATAAATTCATAAACGTCCTAATTGATCTTAAAACTAATACGCTCTTTCAAAAGTAGAAAAATATAAAAAATAATCGGACGTCGCCTCAAATAGGCATTATAAAAACATCACGACCATAGTCTAGACTACGTAATCTACACTCGGGTGCGACAACTCATGTCCCCGTCTTCAAAACTTCAATTTATAATCACGTGTTGTAATTACGGGTGCATTTCATGTGGCGTAATTGTAACATGTACAAAAGCATAACGAGTGCACATTCTTGTGACTTGTTTTCAAGGTAAAGTCATACTATCCAAAGCAGCTAAATTTCAAAGAGTTTAAATATGAGATAGGCTAAAACACGTAAATAATCAGACAATTTTAGGTCAAATAATAATAGTTAAGCGACCGTGCTAGAACCACGGAACTCGGGAATGCCTAACACTTTCTCCCGGGTTAACAGAATTTCTTACTCAGGTTTCTGGTCGCAGACAAATCAAAACAGAGTCAAATCTTCCTCGGTTTGGGATTTTCAAAACAAAAGAGTGTCCCGGAGCATCGTCAAAAATCCGGGTGGCGACTCTGAGATAATAATAATTCCCAAAGTCGAATAATGTCACTTTAATTGGAAAAACTCCCTTATTACCCTTCATCAATACGGGGTAGTGAACAAGGAGGTGTGACAGCTCTGGCGACTCTGCTGGGGAGCTGTACCCAAAATCTCTGGTTCAGGGTTCAAGAATTCGAGCTTTTATAACTGTTATATTTTGGCTTTCATTATCTGATTTTACGTGTTTAAACCTGATGTTCTAATTGCCGCATTTACCGCTTTGATATTATTTGAACTGCGTATAAAACTGTGCCGAAACCCTTCTTCTCTCTAAGTCTTCTAAATCATCTGGGAAGTGTGCACTTCGTGTGACTTCTTTTATGTTAGAGTCATCCAAATTTTAGAACGAGGTACGGACAAGTTGCAAAGCCGGTGAAGCTTATGTATTCCCAGTACGCTGCCCCGACCTCGGCTCGAGCTGTCCGCTCAGGTAAGCCTTGTCTAGAACAAAACCCCAGGGTATAAACCTAGTATGACATAGCCTCATACCGGATCCCTAGTAGGAACGTTTATTTGCATCACGTGTATTTGACTTAGGGGACTCAACACAGGGGTTGGGTCCGTCTAGGACAGGTGAACACAAAATGAAAGACTATCCTGATGCATCCTACTTGCTATGTGTACAATATTTTGTTACGGTTTGTTTGTTGACCAGCTAAAAAAAAGAGATAACAGAAAAACCAAGAGAGAAATAGAATAGGAGATTTAGTCGATTTTTTAAAGAAAAAAACCGATATTCAAAATCATCCTGAAACTCTGCCAAAATTTCTGAAAAATAGTATTTTGAAACAAAGTGAGTCCCACCGGATGTGAGATACGTAGGCAACCCCCATCGGATCAAACCTTATTTTTAAAACCAAAATAGAAAATACGGTCGCAAAATTAGGTGATGTTGTTCTTGCCTAAATAACCGATTGTCCCAACGGAAAGCCGGGAGGCTGTTTTTGCAAACATAGCCACTTATAGTCTTTTCAAAAATATTTGGCCCAATTAGCGAGCACAGCCCTAAAAGCTTCCCGTCCGAAGTATTGAAGGGCCGTATTTGCAAGAGGAGCCCATATGCTTTATTACAAAAATTTTGCAAAAATAACACTTTTTCGCATCCAGTCAAAACCTTTTTTATGGATTTGTTTTCTTAATCAAAACATTTAAACAAATGTGCAGGATGAACACAGTTGAAAACACTCCTTTTAGGGATGTCGAGGAAATTCCCGTGGGACTCCATATGTGGTGGAGCGACCTGGGGGAAGTTAGTAGAAATTCTGTCGTAAAAGCTTTGGGCGGACTCACTGGCCTCCTAAAAATCAAGTCGAGGTTGGATATCGTCGAAGCTTTATTCCATTTTAGGACCCGGACCACAACGTGTTCCACTTTTCAGACTTTGAGTTGACACCCACGCTAGAGGAAATAGCGGGGTATGCTGGTCTCGGTGACAATCTTAGAAGTCGTTATCCGGTGGCACCCAGGGCGGTAACTCCACATAAGTTCTTGGATCTTTTGAAAATTAGTCGGGACATTCAAGACTCACACCTGGCGGAAGGTTTCTACACTTTCTATTTCCTGTACAAACGTTATGGAGATCCTCGGGGCTATGAAGCTGAAAATACTGGTCTGACTCACCACAAGAACCAGACTAAATGGGAAGCCCGCAGGGGGTTAGCTTTTGTGGTAGCATTCCTGGGCACCTTAATCTTCCCCAGAGGTGACGGACTTATAGATATCGGACTGGTAGGGATAGCGGACTTCATGATGAAGAAAAGCAATGGCACTCTTATACCCATGATCTTAGCCGAGATTTACCGTGATCTGACAGTTTGCCAGTCAGGAGGAAAGTTCTTTGAAGGGTGCAATCTGCTCATAAAGATTTGGATGATCGAGCACCTCTGCCACCGCCCAGGTTAAATGAACTACGGCTTGACCGGTTTGAATTGTATCGAAGAACATGGTACTCGGGTAGAGGGTCACAAATTTCCTGAGCGCACATAGGCCTGGCACTCACATTTGAGTTCATTGACCGCCGACCGAATCGAGTGGACTTTCGGATGGCTCCCTGTCGGCGAAGTTATCAATATGTCCGCTGAAGTGTGCTATCTTTTGTTAATGGGTCTGCGGAGTATCCATCCATATGCCCCATATCGAGTCTTACGGCAATTGGGTAGACAACAAGGCATTTCACATAATGAGGACCTAAGCCAACAAGCCATTGAGTTGTGTCCGAGAGCTACATTTCGGGAAAACAGGGTCCGTCATATTTGGAACTAGTGCAGGTTCTTAGAGACTCAGACTCGGGTAGTAAAGTTATCTCAAGGGGAAGTAGAGTCAGCCTATATTTCTTGGTATGGTAGAAGAGGCCGAGAGCACCAAGAACCGGAGCGACCTGCGAAAAGACCTCACATGCATCATTTTACTGAGCAGACACAAGAACATTGGGGTTGGCTAGAAAAGGAAAACAACTACCGGGCTACAATAAGTAAACTGGAGGCCCAGATTTGAGAGCTGAAATTTGAAAACACTTTACAAACTGCTGCAGCCGAAGGGGAAAGAAACAGGATGAACAAATAAAATGAAACCCTTAGAGCTCAAATCCATAAAATGAGGATAGCCATTGAAAACCCCGAAAGAAGTAGAGACGACGAAAGACTTGCCACCAGTCTCAGTCAAAAGTTGTGTAGCTATGGTGACGACTTGGACAAAGCCGAGGAAGATTTGACCCGAGCTCGAGCAAAGTTGGCAAAGGATGTAGAAGAAAGGGCATAATTCGTGCAAAAATTGAAAAGAAAGCATGACCAAGAAGTTCTGGGTTTGAAAGAAAGAATGGCCACCTTTGAAAACAAAATGGCCAAACAAGCACAAAGGTTTAAGACAGAAAGAGAACAGTGTTATGACATGATAGCCCAGTTGGAAGAAGAATTGCGACAATGGCAAAAGCAGACTCACAAAGACGCCCAGGCTTTAGAGGCAAGATCTCAGCAGATCGGGCGTCTACTTCAGGAAAAAGGTATCATCAGGCAAAGGGTCCGGGAGATAGCTGATTACATTGTCACCAAATGCCAGGAATGCGAAGATATGACTCGGACCACCTTTTTCTCAGCGGTTATGATCTTCGTCTACAAGATAATGGACGACCTCTACCGTCTCCAACAAGATATAACACACAGGCCCGTGTCAAGGCCGAATGATGCCCCACGGGTCCCTGAAGCAATGGAAGAACTGATGTATTTTTGATATTTTTCGAGTCTGTATTTTATTTTCCTGCTGTAGTCCTGTCTAAGTTCATTGTAGTTTTTGCGTTTCCAAGAAAACATGTCTTAAGCCTTTTGTAGTTTTTAAAATTTCAAAAGAAGTGTACTGAAGTTTCTTATGAAGTTGAAAGTATTTTATCTAATGAATGAAAGTCTAAAAAATGTTTATTTCCTTCCTTCGGATTTATCCCTTGAACTAGGTAATGATCTGATTCACGCGGCGCCGTGATACGTAGGCAATCCACAAAGGATTCGATCATAATCTTAAGAAAGGAAAGTGAGTGAGAAATAAAAGAGCAAAAAATAATACAATGAAAGAAAGAAAAGAGTGATAGAGAAAGACAAAAGGATGAAAATAGGATAAAAATGAGGGAAAGTTCAAATCCGAGAAAATAAAGTCAGGATGAGACACACAACTGTTGAAAAACATATAGAAAGCGTTTAATTGCTTAGGTACATTGCATACCCCAAACATGTGATTCCCTATGTAATAAAATGTTTCGACCTAACGTTTTGTTGGTTCACTCTTAAAAAGTGTTTTTCTAAGGTGGTTGGTTTTTGCGGTAACCTGGCTCCCCATCCCTACTTCACTAGATCAAAGGGAAGCATAGAAATGACATCCGAAAGCCATTTATCAATCGTCAACTCTTCTGTGGAGGACCCGAATCCGGTCATCCCAACGTCTGAGTCAGCCACAGCTGAAGAGAATAGGATCCTGCGTTGCCGCATGCTAGAAATGTGGGACGCATGGTCCAATGGTAGGGAACTGCCCAATTCCATCCCGGGTTTCCCCGATATAATCCCCAGGACAAGCGGAACTTCTAACATCCCTATAAGTTACCCTGCCACGCCACTCGAATACCCAACTATGTCGGCTCACTTTGCCGGAAGGCCTTCTGAGGTTCGCCCCTAGGTCCTGTTTTCTGGTGCATCGTCCAACATCTTCACCGCACCACCGAGCTCCTCCATGGCTCCACCAACTATAACCGGGCCAAGATTTGAGCCACCGGCATTCACATTCCAAACGCCATCATTTATGGGCACCACTCATGTCACTTCTTATTCATACCCCCAACATCCTCAGTATGAAGTAACTTTGGGACGAGATAAGAAAAGCCCCGAGCACGAAGAGATGGCTTGGAAAATGAAAAGTATCGAGCAGAGCCTCAAGAACATACATGGGTTGAGCGGGCAGAAAAGCGTCTCCTATGCCGATTTGTGCATGTTCCCGCACGTCCATTTGCCTCTCGGGTTTAAAACCCCCAAGTTCAAAAAAATATGACGGACATGGGGACCCCATAGCCCATCTGAAAAGGTATTGCAACCAACTCCGAGGAGCAGGTGGGAAAGAGGAACTTCTCATGGCATATTTCGGAGAGAGATTAACAGGGATTGCATCAGAATGGTACATGGACCAGGATATATCCCACTGGCACGTATGGGATGACCTAGCCCGGGACTTTGTTCGACAATTCCAATACAACGTGGATATCGCTACCGATAGAAAACTCTCTATCCAACCTTAAAAAGAAGTCCTCAGAAAGTTTCAGAGAGTACGCTATTAAGTGGCGCGAACAGGCGTCCAGGGTCAAACCTCCGATGGATGAGGTCGAAATGGTCAGTGTTTTTCTACAAGCACAAGAAGCGGATTACTTTCAAAATATGATGTCCGCCATGGGCAAACCATTCGCAGACGCAATCAAAATTGGAGAAATTGTTGAGAATGGTTTCAAAACCGGTCGTATCCTGAGCCAATCAGCCATAATAGCAACCTCCCAGGCCATCCAAAACGGATCCGAGAGTGCAGCCAACAGAAAGAAGAAAGAAGAAGGGGCCATGATGGTTTCCGATGTTAGGGGTTCTCGGCAATACTCAAGTCCATTCCCCAAAACTTCCCAACACTACTATCCTCACCAAAACGCAGCTTATACTACATCCCTTTTTCCCTATGCAGTGATGAACGCTCAGCCGCATCTCAGGCCGCAACAACAATACAACTAGAACAGAGCTCCACCCCCAAGAAATAACCATCCTCCCCCAGCTCCATACAATCCACGTCCTCCTCAAAACAACTACCCGTACAATGTTTATCGTGAACCACCAAGGAGAACTATTTTCACTCCTATCGGTGAATCATACTCAAGCCTCTTCCCAAAGTTGGTTCAGATGGGGCTTCTGCAGCCTGTACCTCCAAACAGGAAAAATCCACAATCGCCGTCATACAGGCGGGGTACCAACTGTGCCTATCATTCCGGAGTAGAGGGGTACGACACAGAGGATTGCTGGACTATCAAGCGGGTTGTAGATACTCTTATAGAGCAAAAGAAGGTAGTGTTAAGGGACGAAGAAGCTCCCAATGTGACTAACAATCCATTACCCGCCCATAATAATGGGCCCGTCATCGGCATGATCTGCGAGGACCAAGATTTTGATCCAGCTTTGAAGTCTATCATCGCCATTGCAGACGTGGAGAAAAATCCTAAAGCGGCACCCAAGCCATCCAAGGAAATAAAGAAGAATAATCCCGTCCCTCAAGCCACGGGGAAGGCTGAAACCAAGACAAAGATAGGATCTTCTAGAGATGTCGTTCTTTACGTCCCCTAGGGCACCCAAGAAGGAACAAGGCATGTTAAGTCCGCCCAGAAGGCTACAATTCAACAGAGCCATGATGAATGGCCCGACAATCTATGTACCAAAGGGGACGTACGTGGCGCGGGGGAAAATAATTTCACCAAGGCTGAACAAGCCCGTGGTTATTAGCCGCGCGTCGCAAACTCCCGTAAAGGATACTACTGTCGTTCCTTGGAAATACAACAAGACAGTAGTAACATACAAAGGAAAAGAGATCACAGGGAAAGCAATCGAAGCAAACTCCTCTGAGGTATACCTCAATCTGAAAGAGCTAGCCAAAAACAAACACAAACGCTTCCCTCTTAAAAGACCTATCACCTGCTGAAGAGGCCGAAGAGTTCTTTAAGAAGATGAACATGACTGAATACTCCACAATTGAAGAACTCAGGAAAACTCCTGATCAAGTATCACTCTTATCTTTGTTGATGGGCTCAAACGAGCATAAGAAAATACTCTTGAAAACGCTGAATGAAGCATATGTTCCGGCAGAGACCTCAGTCGAAAAAATTGGAAAGAATGGCTGAGCGTTTCTTTGAAGTAAATAAAATTTCTTTCAGCCAGAATGATCTACCACCTGAAGGGGCCGCTCACAACAAAGCTTTACACTTAACGGTTAAAAGTGAGGGATATTATATGAAGAGAGTTATGCTTGATGGAGGTTCCGGGGTAGATATCTGCCCATTGTCAACACTTCAAAGGAGGGAAATCAGTACTGAGAGAATCAGGCCGAATAACGTCTGTGTCCGTGCCTTAAATGGAATCAAAAGGGACACCATTGGCGAAATAGACATAATCATGACAATCGGCCCTGTGGACTTTACGGTATCCTTCCAGATCCTAGATATGGACACCTCGTATAACTTCTTGCTAGGAAGACCGTGGATTCACGCCGCTGGATCAGTACCCTCTACCCTCCAACAAATGGTCAAATTCGAATACGAAAAATAGGAGATAGTGGTCCACAGGGAGGACGAGCAGTCAATCTATAGAGACCCCTCGGTCCCCTGTCTTGAAGCCAGAGAAGGGAGTGAGCATATTGTCTATCAAGCGTTTGAAATTGTGCTTGCCGACCAACATGAAGAAGGTGCTCTGTTCCCACAACCCTGCCTATCAAATGCGTCAATCATGGTCTCTACCGACATGATTAGACATGGATACAGACCCGGAAAGGGGCTTGGGGTGTCCTTGCAAGGTATCACTGAACTGATCTCTCTACCTGCCGCTGAAAAATTCTTTGGCATAGGTATCCAAGCCTCAGATGAATATGTGAAGTGGGACGACGCCCGTAAAAGCAATGGATGGGACCTACCTCAACCAGTCCCACACATCACGAAGACTTTTATCGAGCCGCTATGTCGAAGAAGAAGAAGAGGCCTTGACGGCCGAAGAAATTGAAGGAATCTGCGAGGCTATGAAGCAGATGTTGTATGAAACTAACATGGTTCAGTTGGGAGAAGGATCAAGCACCGGTGAGGTGCAATACATGGGCCCAAACGCCAAGTTGCAGAATTGGAAGGCTACTCCATTCCCCATCAGGCGGGAGTCCCGGTAGTTCAGTTTTTCCATCTTTCCTGCACTATGAGTTATTCCAGGGTGTAACTCGAGTGTTTTTAATTTACTGCCTTTTGAATTCCGATGTAAACNGGGAGAAGGCTCAAGCACCGCTGAGGTGCAATACATGGGCCCAAACGCCAAGTTGCAGAATTGGAAGGCTACTCCATTCCCCATCAGGCGGGAGTCCCGGTAGTTCAGTTTTTCCATCTTTCCTGCACTATGAGTTATTCCAGGGTGTAACTCGAGTGTTTTTAATTTACTGCCTTTTGAATTCCGATGTAAACCCTCCTATGTTCAAATTCAATGAAATGAAATCAAAATTTCATAGTCTATTATTCCTTCTGATTTTTGCTTATTTTTCTTATTTTCAGTCCTAATAATGCGGCTTTAAATAACATGACATGCTTGCGGACTTCATGCTCTGATCTTAATACGCTGTCTAACCTCGAAATAATGAATCAAGAACCAGAATATGATGAAGAAGAGGCTTTTAGGGAAATAAACCGAGAATTAGAACAATTCGAGAATAAGCCTAAGCCGAACTTAAACGAAACAGAACCCGTCAACTTGGGTAATGCAGAAGAGGTTCGAGAAACCATGATAAGCGTCCACACTGATGAAAGAACTAGGGACGCCCTGATTCAACTTCTATTTGAATTCAAAGACGTATTTTCTTGGTCCTATGACGACATGCCCAGACTAAGTATGGACTTGGTGGTACATAAATTGCCGACCTATCCCGGTTATCCACCCGTCCAACAAAAGCAGAGGAAATTTAAAACGGACATGAGTGACAAAATCAAAGAAGAGGTCACTAAACAATTAAAAGCTGGAGTGATCTGAGTGGTCCAATACACCACTTGGCTGGCCAATGTGGTTCCAGTACCTAAAAAGGACGGAAAGGTCAGAGTATGTGTCGACTATCGAGATTTGAATAAAGCGAGCCCTAAAGATAACTTTCCACTACCAAACATACATATTCTGGTTGACAATTGTGCCAAACATGAGGTACAGTCTTTCGTGGATTGCTATGTTGGATATCACCAGGTATTGATGGATGAAGAAGATGCAGAAAAGACAGCCTTCACTACACCCTGGGGCACCTATTGTTACCGAGTCATGTCGTTCAGTCTAAAGAACGCTGGGGAAACATATATGAGGGCCATGACCGCCATCTTCCACGACATGATGCATTGGGAGATTGAGGTATACGTGGATGATGTGATTATTAAGTCCAGGACGCAAGATGACCATGTCCAGCATTTGAGGAAGTTCTTCGAACGCCTGCGTAAGTATGATCTGAAACTAAACCCGGCCAAGTGTGCCTTCGGAGTTCCGTCTGGGAGATTACTGGGGTTTATAGTCAGCCAACAGGGCATCGAGCTGGACCCGACAAAGATAAAATCTATTCGGGATCTCCCACCTCCAAGAACCAAGAAGGAGGTCATGAGTCTGCTGGGTAGGTTGAATTACATCAGCAGGTTCATCGCTCAGTTAACATCCACTTGTGAGCCTATATTCAAGTTGTTGAAGAAAGATGCAGCCATCAAATGGACAGACGAATGCCAGAATGTTTTCGACAAGATCAAAGAATATCTGTCGAACCCGCTAGTGCTAGTCCCACCAGAACCAGGAAGACCTTTGTTCTTATACCTGACGGTGTTAGAAAATTCCTTCGACTGTGTTATCGGGTAGCATGACGTAACCGGGAAGAAAGAACATGCCATATATTACTTGAGCAAGAAGTTCACGGACTACGAAGCCAAGTATACGCTGTTGGAAAGAACTTGTTGCGCCCTAACTTGGGTCGCTCAGAAGCTCCGACATTATTTGTTGGCTTATACCACCTACCTCATCGCTAGGCTGGATCCATTGAAGTAAATATTCCAAAATCCAATGCCCACCGGGAGATTAGCTAAGCGGCAGATTCTGCTCACCGAATTCGACATAGTCTATGTCACTCGCACGGAAATGAAAGCCCAGGACTTGGCAGATAACTTGGCAGAAAATCATGTCGATGACGACTACCAACCTCTAAGTACTTACTTCCCAGACGAGGAGGTAAACTCAGTCGATATAACTTCTGAGGACACCAGCACTTGGAAAATGTTTTTTGACGGAGCTGTAAATGCAAAAGGTGTTGGGATTGGGGCAATTTTGATTTCACCCACGGGACAGCACTATCCCGCCACGGCCCGCCTTCGGTTCTTCTGTACAAACAATATTGCCGAATATGAAGCTTGTTTAATTGGTATGAACATGGCCATTGACATGGATGTGGAAGAGTTATTGATCATGGGGGATTCAGATTTGGTCATCAAACAGGCTCAGGGAGACTGGGAAACTCAAGACGTTAAGCTCCTTCCATACAGGCAACATGTGGAAGATCTTAGAAAACGATTCAAAGTTGTCGAGTTCAGGTATATTCCTCGATGCCACAACGAGTTAGCTGATGCACTAGCTACCCTAGCTGTGATGCTGCAATGCTGCCATATTCGGTTAACGTTCACATCGACCCGTTGGAAATTTAAATCAAGGAAAGGCATGGTTATTGCAACACGGTCGAAGTAGAGCCCGATGTCCAACCCTGGTATCATGATATCAAAAGATTCTTAAAATAAAAGAATACCCAGAGCAGGCCAATGGGGACCAAAAGAGAACCATCCGGAGACTCGCCAGCAGTTTCTTCCTAAGTGGGGAAGTATTGTATAAGAGGACTCCCGATCTGGATCTATTAAGATGTGTAGATGCCAAAGAAGCCGAAAAGATTATGAACGAGGTCCATTCAGAAGTATTCGGTCCCCACATGAACAGATACGTCCTCGCAAAGAAAATCTTGCGGGCCGGGTATTATTGGATGACCATGGAGAAAGATTGTTTCAGCTTTGTCCGGAAATGCCATAAGTGTCAAATACAAGGCGATTTGATTCATACACCACCATCAGAATTTCATCCTATGTCAGCACCTTGGTCGTTTGTTACCTGGGGAATGGATGTCATCGGGCCGATCGAGCCAAGGGCCTCAAACGGGCACAGATTTATTTTGGTTGCTATTGAATATTTCACAAAATGGGTCGAGGCATTCACATTCAAAGTTTTCACCAAGAAAGCGATGGTGGATTTCGTGCACTCTAATATCATCTGTCATTTTGGTATCCCAAAAACTATCATTACCGACAATGCCGCGAATCTAAACAGTAACTTGATGAGGGAGGTATGTGAATAGTTCCAAATCACACACCGCAACTCCACCCCTTACCGGCCCAAAACCAATGGCGTTGTTGAAGCAGCAAACAAAAATATCAAGAAAATCCTCAGGAAAATGATTCAAACTTCCAGGCAATGGCACGAGAAATTGCCTTTCGCATTACTGGGATATCGCACGACAGTGCGCACGTCGGTTGGAGCTACTCCTTATCTATTGGTCTATGGTACCGAAGCCGTAATACCCGCAGAAGTTGAAATTCCCTCCCTTCAGATTATTGTCGAAGCAGAAATTGAGGATGATGAATGGGTCAAAATCCGATTTGAGCAATTAACTCTAATTGACGAGAAAAGGATGGCTGCAGTTTGCCACGGGCAGTTGTACCAACAGAGAATGGCTCGCGCCTACAACAAGAAAGTGCGGCCTAGGAACTTTGAAGTAGGGAAACTTGTTTTAAGACGCATCCTCCCATACCACGAAGAGGCGAAAGGAAAATTCCCCCCGAATTGGAGATGTACGTACATCATAAGGAAATTGCTTCCAAAAGGAGCATTGTACTTGGGAGACATCGAAGGAAATGACCCCGAAACGACTGTCAATGCAGATGCAGTCAAAAGGTATTATGTTGACCTTTTCGTGATGACGATACTGATGATCAAAATGACGAAGGATTTTCATTCGTGCTACCCCAAACACTATCATTTTTGTAAACCCTTTGAGCTGGTTACTCTTCCTTGACTACCCTCCTTGGAACTTGAAGAAGAAAGAAGAAGAAGAAGAAGAAAAAAAAAAAAAAAAAAAAAAAGAGAAAAGAAAAATTAAAAAAAAAATCAAAAGGAAAATCAACAAAAAAAGAGAAAGGAAAAATCAAAAGAAAATCAAAAGCAAAACAAAAACAAAATTTCCTGAACTACGTCTGACTTGATTCTGAAAGGATACGTAGGGAGCCTCTCCTTGGGGTTCAGTCACACCAAAATAAAAATCTAAATTTCTCCAAAATGAGACTGGGGCAAAAGTTATAATGGTTCAGCGACAGTATCACCTGAAAGGTTCCAAAGTTGTAATTCAGTACAAATTCTTTTTACCCCAAATCCTGTTCAAGTCCTTCCGATCAATCGACAAAGATGTCCAAAATTGGAGGATACAGTTATTTGGATCTAATACAAGCAAATGAGAGAAATTGAAATGAGAGAGTGTTATCGGTGAAAACCCACACGGGAACCATAAGGTGAGGGTGAGTAGAGAAATTAAGAATGAGAGAGTCTTGTTAGTGAAAACTCGCAAAGAGCACTACAGGGCGATGGCGAGAAGAGAAATGAGAAAGGTTAGCTGGTGAAAACCTGAAAAGGGCACTACTAATCGAAAAGAGGATGATTGGTCACCAATATCGACATGGTCTGGGGCAAGGTTTCTCAACCTCGTGTTAAAAGTCGTGACGAATTTCTGAGAGTCAGGTGGTTTATATAGATCAGGCATCCAGTCCAAGACGCATGTCATGTTCATTGAAGGCCGCATACACTCCAGATAAGTCCTTCTTCTCTTTTCCCCCGAAAGGGATATTTCTTGTCAAAATTCATTGTCTCCATTTCTTTGTTATTTTTCTTTCAATCCCTTTCAGTCTGCCTCTGTTTCTAAAATAAGGTAAAGAAAGGAGGGAAAAACTGATTTATAGGGTTCTCGTTTGACGCGAGCCAACATGCAAAAGGCACCAAGCCTCATCAGGGGCATCGAGTTGATTCCGACTGGCCGCAACGGCCGATGCTTTAAACACAAAACTCTTGAAAGGAGAAAATCAAATTGGAATGCCTACAAAGGCAATTGAAGTAAAAGGTTGAGTCCCACGTGGTTAAATCTTGGCAAAGGTCTGAAAAGCCAAAAATGCTCCAAATGCTTTAAGGTTAAACTTGGAGGGAAAAACCAGAAATGAAAAGGCCGATTGAGGCGAAATAAAGTTGGAAAAGGTTAAATCCCACGCGACTAACCGTTGCAGCGGAATTTGAGGGGCCAAAACTCCCCCTGATACGCTGGAAATCCCAAAGAAAGGCAAGTGAAAGGACTACAAAGGCCGAACAAAAATGTTGGGTCCCACGTGACCGATCTCCATGGTAAAATCTGGAAAGCCAAGGTCCCGGGGGTTAGAGATGAAACCCAATCCCCAGCAAGCAAGTGGTTGAGATTTTCGTCACAAGTCAAGCTGTCGAAAATCAAGGCCGCAAAACCAACCACCGTTTCAAACTAACAAATTGTTCTTTGATTGAAGGAAACGGGTGTAACCCAAAACAACCTTGCAAAATGCAAGTGTAACCAAAAGAAAAGGCGCAAGAGCTAGAAGCAGCTCTGCAGCAACAACTCCAAAAAGGGAAGTTTTCTCCAAAATTCTTTCCCGCATTTACTCAAAATCAAATGAAAAGTAAAGAAAAGAAGGAAATGATGTTGAAAACAATTCAAACCTAAAGTAGTATAGGGCCTCCAATCCCTAACTACACCTTTTCCAACATAGGATATTCCATTCCTTAGTTGATGCCAACATAGAGCCTCCAATCCCTAGTTGATGCCAGCATAACCTGAAGTCGACATAACTCGATGCCAACATAGTATATTACATTCCTTAGTTGATTCCAACATAGGGTCTCCACTCCTTAGTTGATGCCGGTATAACCCGGTGATTTTTTCCAACATAGGGTCCCACTCCCTAGCAGACACCGGCATAACCTGGTGATCTTTCTGACAACAGCATAACCTGTTGATCATCTCCTGATACGGGCATAACCCAGTAATTTCTTTGCCCCCAGGCAACAGCATAACCTGTTGACCTTTTCAGACACCGGCATAACCTGGTGATCTTTCTGACAACAGCATAACCTGTTGATCATCTCCTGATACGGGCATAACCCAGTAATTTCTTTGCCCCCAGGCAACAGCATAACCTGTTGACCTTTTCAGACACCGGCATAACCTGGTGATCTTTCTGACGACAACATAACCTGTTGATCATCTCCTGACACTGGCATAACCCAATGATCTCCTTTTCCCCCAGGCTGAAGCATAACCTGTTGACCCTTCCAGACACCGGCATAACCTGGTGATCTTTCTGACAACAGCATAACCTGTTGATCATCTCCTGACACTGGCATAACCTAGTGATCTCCTTTTTCCCCCGGGCAGCAGCATAACCTGTTGACCCTTCCAGACACCGGCATAACCTGGTGATCTTTCTGACAACAGCATAACCTGTTGATCATCTCCTGACACTGGCATAACCTAGTGATCTCCTTTTTCCCCCGGGCAGCAGCATAACCTGTTGACCCTTCCAGACACCGGCATAACCTGGTGATATTCTGACAACAACATAACCTGTTGATCATCTCCTAATACTGGCATAACCCAGTAATCTCTTTTCCCCAGGCAACAGCATAACCTGTTGACCTTTTCAGACACCGGCATAACCTGGTGATATTCTGACAACAACATAACCTGTTGATCATCTCCTAATACTGGCATAACCCAGTAATCTCTTTTCCCCAGGCAACAGCATAACATGTTGACCTCCCAGACACCGGCATAACCTGGTGATCTTTTCCTAACAATAGCATAACCTGTTGATCATTTCCTAACATTGGCATAACCCAGTGATCTCTTTTTCGGCAACAGCATAACCTGTTGACCTTTCCAGACACCAGCATAGCCTGGTGATCCCTTTCTTGACAACGGCATAACCCGTTGATCTTTCCCATCAGACACCGACATAACCCGATGATCTTTTCTTGACGATAGCATAACATGTCGATCTTTGCCAACATAGGGTCTCCAATCCCTAGTTGATTGTAATTTTAGACAGAGGGTATCCACTCCTTAGTCTACAGTAACCCCCGGGTGCACTGTTCCCGGTTCATCACTTTCAGTAATAAAGTAGCATAGATATTCTTACAATAACTAGTGAAATTTTCCTAGTGAAAACTGGGGCAGAAAATTTCGTCTGTTTGTTTTGATTTTTGTGAAGATTACATTTTTTTAGGACATTGGAACGCGAGACGACCAAAAGAAGAGGTTTCGATCCAAAGCAATAAAACAAAAAGCGAAATAGAAGATTGAACCCAAAGTGTAGAAACGGGAAAGTGATGGACTATTCAGGACGAGATTAAAGTCATATGTTCGGTATATCCTGCCTTGATCCGAGAAATGACAAGAAAAAACCAACGCTTGCAGCTAACAAGTATCAAGGTCCAGGTCAGAGTCAGCGAAAGATCAAGACTCAAGACCAAGTCTTAGATAGGAATCTTGTAACTTAGCAGCTGATAGGTTTAGTTAGTCTTTCGTTTTGTACTTGGGTGTAATAAGGAGATCAACAGCAGTAACAGCAACGACCGCAGTGAATTCACAGTTATTCGGTAGTCCCAGCTATCAAAAATTCCAAAACTACACTGACCTGATTTCTTTATAGCCAAGGATATGTAGGCAACCTTTGAAGCAAGGTTCGGTCAAGCTTTTCCAAAACGCTTCACAATGGAACATATGAACGGGTAAAGTCGTTTGTTGCTGCTCACTTTGTCTTTGCCCGAAAACTCTTCGTGTTTCCGAGCAAAGAGGGGCAGCAGTGAGCACGTGATATTTTTCACCCACCATATACCCCTACAAATTTCAATAAAATAAAATAATCTTACAAATTTTGTTGAATTTTAATGTTAATTCTGAATTGTTTTTGCATTGCATATTCATGATTCGTCTTTTAAAATTATTTAAAATTGCATAATTAGGCGCATCATTATTGTCAAGAAATTAAATTTATTATTTGTGATTAATCGGATTAAACAACGAATGAATGATGATTATTTGATGTAATGTAGTTTTGATAACTAATTACAAAAATTAATCATTTTTATCCAACAAATCATATATTTAATTAGGAGTATAAAATTAATTGTTTACATCCTTAATTAATTTATGATTAGATGAAGCAAGGTCAAATTAATTATTACATTTTTAGATTTAATTAGGCTTGGGTTTAATTAAATTAATTGGGTTAATTAGTTAGAAAAATTAATTCGGACTTGGGCTTAAATCACCCAGGCCCAAACTAATCTCTACACCCCCAGTCCAGTTAGCCAAATGGCTACCCGGTCCACACCCCCTACACTACCCAAACGACCCCGTTTCAAGTTAACACTAATCCTAGCCGTTGATATGCTTAGATCCAACGGTTGGGAACCCCACAAGCCCTTAGTATATAAGTGTCCAAAGCTTCCCCCCCCCCCCCCCCATTCACTAGAAGTCTAACACCCCCGTCCCCCCCAGGCCATCTCTATCCTCTCTCTCAACACCCGCCGGACTCCGGTGTCCCTCCACCATGCTCCGCCGACCGGAAATCGCCTCGGCAGCGGAGCTCCACCAAATAGCCTCAAAGTTTTACACCACAATGATCTCCTCGCCCTCAATCACCCCCCAGCCTTAGTTTCCCCAATAAATCATCCAATTTTGAGTAATTTCAAATCTGATAATGGTCAAAACCCTAAAAGATGTTGAAGATGATCCCAAGCGACTCTGTGACTCAAACTCACATGAGTCGATGGCTCTTGACAAGAGCCGTCGATTCATGCGAGTAAGTGTCACTTTTGGATGTCGCCGGAATCAGGCTAAATTCCGGCAAGGCGCCGGAGTTTGTCCAAACCCTTCAACACGGGTATCCCCCCCCCCCCCTCTTTTATGTCTGCTTCTTGTGCCTTTTTATTTTTTAGCATGAACGTGTCATAGTCTAATCACTGTCTTCCTCTTATTACATCTTTGTTTTTTATTTTTCTTTCCTTCATTATCTTCTTTTACCTTTTCATGTTTTCTTCCTAGTCTAAAGTCCCAAATGTATTTAGCTTTGGTTTTGTTTATCGCTATTTGGTATGATTTAACTGTTAAGTTTTGTGATTTGTAAAACCAAGATTAGTTAGGTTTTTCAGTTTCCTTTCTTTGCTAATTTCCAGACATCTATATGTTTGTGAAGTTTTGTCAGTAAACGAGCATAAACGACTAATTGATTAGATCCCTGAACTCATATGTTTAAATGTTTGTAAGTGTAACGGCCTCTATTGTATTAATTGTTTGCTCGTGTATTGTTTGAGGTCGTCATTTGATTTAGCCTTGATTTTGCTGCCTATATTATTAGTCGCAATTAGGTGTTAACCTTCAATTAATCATACGTTAAATTTAACTCTTAGGTTAGATTGGCATATTCAAATAACCTAAACAAAATAATCCCCCATAGGCACAAGTGAAGCTAAAACAGACCTTAATGCAAGGAAATTGACTAAACCTAACAACTTAGTTGATTCTTTATTAATTAACCTAAAATCCTAAATGACTTTGAAGTCAATTAGTAGTTGAGAACCTAATCAACCACCTGATCCTAGGTAAGATTAATTAGGTTTGATTAACTAAGTGACTAATTAAGGATAACTAACCCAGGTTAACAGTCAACCCCAATCAAACTTAACCCTAGTCAACCTAAGGGTAACTAGGAACCTAGAGGGGTAATTTAGTACTTTAGTTGAAGGAATCTTGGGTGTAACAACCCAAGAACCTTCTAGAACTAGGAAATCAGATTTTTCGAGGGTAGAATAGTAATTGTAAAGGCTGGAATTTTCTAGAATGAGGGCAGTTGTTCGAAAGGATAAGGGTAACAGCTGCCATTGTACTATTTTCAGCCTATTAGATAAGGAATATGCTGAGCATATCCTATCAAAAAATCCCCCTATATATACACACACCTTTNGACATCTTCTTTTGCCTGCTGAAAAATCTAAATACAGAAACTTCACATACACACACACAGTAGAAATCCTATACTGAAAGAACACTCGATAAGGTATGTGACTCCACCTTATGATAAATGAAACTTCTGAATGAAATTTTCCTACATATCAGTGTTTTATATGCTTTGTTCTTATTAATCTCAGATTCTCTATGTTGACATGCTTATACATGCCTAAGAATGCAGATTTAGTTGTATGTTAGCTCATCTCTGTTGGTTTTAAATGATATATACATGCATGTAGCTGTAGTTTTAGGTTGTGTGGCTCAACGTTTTCCATAGTTTTAGCATTAAACTTGGAGTTATATTCATAATAGCATTATAGAGGAGAATCTGACCACCAATTAGGTCAGAATTCACTCTAAAAAATGCAAATCTCTACTTTTAAATCGCAGATTGTTTTTTATTTGGGCCAGGAAAGAGCACATGGTGTTTGAAGTAGATCTGGAGCAGTCATAGACTAAGATCATTACTGTCATTTAGTTTACTGTGTAGTTCTTGAGGAAAGAAAGACTCGTATTTTGTAGTTGAGCATTTATGTAAAAGGAGAATGTATCTACTGATTTCAGAGCTGTGTAAACGAAAAACTGGGTTGATTATATCATCATACATGTTGTTTATGTCAATATAGAATCTGACCAATAAGCAATGTGTCCTCTAAATCAGCGCAACCCGAAGTTGAATAGTAATATTTTGCTTAGAAGTCCAAATTATTCTCATATAATTTTTGATGTAACAATTGAACTAGAAGTGAATGTCGTTTACAAACGACTGATTCTTTTTCTCGAATCCTCCTAAAAATTGAGTTAAAGTTAAGCTTGATGAAACATTATCCAATAGCAGGCCCAGTCTCCTAAATCTCAAAACAAAATTATCGAATTTATACCACGATTTAGCACAACATTATAAAATAACGGGACAGAAGTGTTTAAACTTGTTTAAGTTTTTTTATTGGAAATTTCAATTCAGAAATATTTATAATTATAGGGTTTTTGAATGGCGTTTTCTTGTTACATAAGATGTTAAGTTGAAATATGTTCATGTGAATCGATTTCACGTTTTTCAATTCCCTTTATTTTTGGCTGAATTATGCGAACCCCTTCCTTCTCAAATAGCCATAATTAGAATTGGCCAAAGGGGGATAAACAATTATTGGGCTAAAATATGGCCATAGCCCAAATACTTGCCTTTAGGATGATGAATCCAATTTTAGATGATTTCATCTCATGGGTTAAGGATACTCTCTTTTAGGTTGAAATTACGAAACCTAGTGGAAAAATCAAANAGCGACCACGGGTGCATTTCATGTGACGTGTTTGCCGTGTGCTAAAAAACAACAAGTGCACGCCATCGTGAATTGTTTAAGATAAATTCATAAACGTCCTAATTGATCTTAAAACTAAGACGCTCTTTCAAAAGTAGAAAATATAAATAATAATCGAACGTCGCCTCAAATGGCATTATAAAACCGCCACGACCATAGTCTAGACTACGTAATCTACACTCGGGTGCGACAACTCATGTCCCTGTCTTCAAAACTTCAAATTATAATCACGTGTTGTAATTACGGGTGCATTTCATGTGGCGTAATTGTAACATGTACAAAAGCATAACGAGTGCAGGTTCTCGTGACTTGTTTTCAAGGTAAATTCATACTTATCAAAAGCGGCTAAATTTCAAAGAGTTTAAATATGAGATAGGCTAAATCACGTAAATAATCAGACAATTTAGGCCAAATAATTATAATTAAGCGACCGTGCTAGAACCACGGAACTCGGGAATGCCTAACACCTTCTCCCGGGTTAAAAGAATTCCTTACTCAGGTTTCTGGTCGTAGGCAAATCAAAACAGAGTCAAATCTTCCTCGGTTTGTGATTTTCAAAACAAAATGGTGTCCCGGAGCATCGTCAAAAATCCGGGTGGCGACTCTGAGATAATAATAATTCCCAAAACCGAATAATGTCACTTTAATTGGAAAAAATCCCTTATTAACTTCATCAATACGGGGTAGTGAAAAAGGAGGTGTGACAGAGGTACCTCCTTATTCACTTTCATGTCTACCATAATGAAGTCTACCGAGAAGACAAACTGGTCCACCCTCACCAGAATGTCTTCAATTATGCCCTCTAATATGATAGTGGTCTGATTAGCCAATTGCAAAGATACTGGCACAGATTTGATCACTCCTAGTTCTCCTTCCAATTTCTTGAAAACCGATAATGGCATCAAGTTAATGGATTCCCTTGAGTCGCACAAAGACTTGTCAAAATTTTCACTCCCCAACGAGCAGGGTATGTGAAGCTGCTAGAATCCCCACATTTTTGAGAAATTTTATTATGTAGAATGGCGTTGCAGTGTGCATTGAGTTTGACCACTTTCGTTTCCTCGATATTCATTTTACCTGGCAAGATTTCCTCAAAATTTGGCATAGGAAGGCATCTGGGTGAGCACCTCGGTGAATGGGATGTTTACATACAGTTGTTTCAGCATCTCCAAGAATTTTCCAAAGCATCTATCTAATTTCTGCCGCTTCATCTTCTGAGGGAAGGGTAACACTAGCATGTTGTTTCTTTCTTCAACTTCAGTGTTTGACTATGCTTATCATCCTCCTTCTCGCTGATGTTCTCCGTAGCCAAACTCACTAATTTTCTACTCTTGTGCCCTACTACTGTTTTGGTTAATTTGATCACCCTTTCAACCCTTGTTTTTACAATAGGATCTGCTAATATTTTTCCACTTATTGAGAGACACGAACGTTGTCGTCTTTTTTGGTTTCTTCTCAGTGTCAGAAAGTAAACTCTAGAAGCCCTTTCTGATAATAATGATGCAATCTTCCCCATTTGCCTTTCTAAATTCTGGATGGTCGTGCCTTGCTCCTGGATAGTTGTTCCCTGAATCTCAAGCTTCTCATATGATTTGTTTATGAATGCCTTCATTAGATCTTCTAAACTTGAGTTGTTGGGTTGTGGAGGTTGGTACTGCTGCCTTTGTTGGTTTTGGAGGCCTGGAGGTCCTTGCATAAGTGCTCTAGGATGTTGATGCTGCCATGAGTTCAAGATACCACTTGAAGAACTCCATGAGAACCCCGGATGTATCTGTCCCATGGAATTGAAATTGTTACCTCCTTGGTATTTGCCTCTGTTGAAATTCCCCAATGCCTTAACTTCTTCCTCTGTAGTGGAGGTTTGACACTCATGAATCGGGTGTCCCATTCCAAAGATGTCACATCCCAGCTATGGTTGTGTCACGACCCGAAATCCCACCTTCGGGCCATGACTGCGACTAACAGCGAACCCGCTAGACAAGCCAACGATTGAACTAAATAAACTCATTAACAACAAAAACGAACAAGATAACTAAGGCATCAATGGTCCGCAATGTGAAGGTTAACAAATAACAAAAATATAACATAGCAATTTCGAAATAAAACCCATATACAAATCCCAGAACTGTTGTCACATACTTACGAACTGTCTAAGAGATTACTAAAACAAAGGTCTGAAAATAAATACATAGGACTGTCTTCGAAATATAAGGTAAGACAGAGCTGAAAGTGAAGAGTAGAAGGTGACGCCAAGGCCCACGAACGTCTGCGGGTCTACCTCGATGTCTTCTGTATGAACTGATGATATGCTCCGACCTTCAGTGATCACCGGGTCCGGCTGCGTAGTCTACACAACATAAAGAAGTGCAGGTGTAGCATCAGTACAACCGACCCCATATACTGAGTAAGTGCCGAGCCTAACCTCGGCGAAGTAGTGACGAGTCTAGGACCGACAACAATATATGTACCTGTGCAATTCTATATAATAATAGGAAAAAAAATGTCGACAAAAATAAACAAATAAGACAGATACGGGGAGAACATGCTGGGGGGTAAAAGGGGCAACAAAATGCTAGCACGGTAGAACAGGGTAATAACTAAAAAGTAAAGATAAAGGCAGGAATTTAACTTCTCAAACAGATAATGAACAGCATAAGGCACAACATGTCCCCTCGTGCATAACCTCACAATCACTCCGCACGGAATGTCCCCTCGTGCGTATATAATAACACTTGGCACGGAATGTTCCCTCGTGCGTATATATAATGACACTCGGCATGGAATGTCCCCTCGTGCATAACCTCACAATCACTCCGCACGGAATGTCCCCTCGTGCGTATATAATAACACTTGGCACGGAATGTCCCCTCGTGCGTAACCTCACAATCACTCGGCACGGAATGTCCCCTCGTACGCATATAATAACACTCGGCACGAAATGTCCCCTCGTGCGCATATAATAACACTTGGCACGGAATGTTCCCTCGTGCGTATATATAATGACACTCGGCATGGAATGTCCCCTCGTGCATAACCTCACAATCACTCGGCACGGAATATCCCCTCGTGC
>MDKH01167481.1:0-10711 GCA_005239495.1 Nicotiana undulata | reverse complement strand
TTTGTCATTCATTTCGTTTAGTAGTAAAATTTGTAAGAATATATTTGTTTCTGTCGGTTTATTAAATTCTACAGTGAATTCTAAAAGCAATTCATTTTCATATGCTTATATAGCTACTGACTGATTAAATAAAACACTATAATAGATTTTCAGCAGAAGAAACACCATAGCACTAGAATTTGAAGATAATTAGGTAACTTATAAGAGATATTGCTCATCTAGCTATAGAAAGAGAGAGCTACAACAAGTTTATCTTAGAAATACTTTACACTCTATATATGGAATCTCAGTCGATGTTTCTAGGGCCAAAACTTGGTTGCAGCTTTTCATGCTGCAAAAGAAAAAAAGATAGAGGTTATCTATGTACTCTCTCATGTTCAAAATAAGTGATTTTTTGGCCTTTTTTTGTGGTTCAAAATAAGTGATTTTTCCAATTTCAAGAATGAATTAATTATTTTTTTCCTTCATTGTCTTTGGAGTAAATAGTGTTGGAATATGTGTTAAGAGTGTTTATGTGAGATAGTAAAGGTTAATATAATCAATTTCATTGCTAATTAATGCTAAAATGTGAATTTCTTAATCTATGTGAAAACATCCAAAAAAATCACTTATTTTGGACAGGAGAAAGTAGTATTTTAAAATTGAATATTGATGAGATAAAAGCTGACCTTTGTTTTCAATTGGGCAACCTCCTTGAGCAACTTCTCAAGGAGCTTCTTTTGTTCGTCATTTTCGAGCTTAAGTACCTCATTTTTTTTTAAATTTCGCTAAGAGAATTGAAAGATATATATCAACTTCTTGAACATTGTAAATGTAACGTCTCGATCGGTCGTTTCGAACATTTGCACGTCGCTCGGTGGTTTGAGGACATGAGTAACTCTGTATGATGTATTACAACTTGTGTCTATCATCGGTTTCGATTTTCGGGTGATTCGGAATTAGTTTGAAAGAATGAATTTCATTGTTGAAGATTTAAGTTGGAAGAGTTGACCAAGTTTGACTTTTGTGTATTTGACCCCAGAAAGTTTTGATGGTTCCGTTATGTCCGAATGGGTAATTTTGGACTTGAGCGTATGCCCCGATTTGCATTTGAGTGTTTCTAGAATGTTTCGGCACTATTTGACAAAAGTTAAAAATTTGAAGGTTTGTAATATTCATAAGTTTGACCGAAAGTAGACCTTTGATGATATCGGGTTTGAATTGTTGTTCTGGGAGTTGGAATAGGTTCGTTATGTCATCTGGAACTTATATGCAAAATTTGGATTCATTCCGGATTGGTTGGGCTTGAATTGGATGCTTGGTTCGAAGTTAGAGGTTTGTGAAATTAAGAGATAGATCTTGATCGACAATCCGTGATTTTGATATTAATATGTGTGTTGAGGCCTCGGGTAGGTTCGTAATATGATTTGAGACTTGTTGATATGTTCGGACGGATCCCGAGGGGCTCAGGTGAGTTTCAGGGTGATTTCGGACCATTTCTAGGCCATTTTCGTTGTTGTTTTTTGACTACGACAGTGTGCATCGTGATCGCGGACTTTGGGTCGCGTTCACGAAGAGCATAAAATGGGAAAAAGGGCATGTGAATCGCGTTCACGGAGAAGAAATTGTACTGTTAGTGAGCCGATTTTAGAAGCTTATATCTTTCAATCTCTAAGGAATTTGGAGATGATTCAAAAATTAAATTTGTAGCTTTTGGTGTCCAATTTTTAGAAAATCATACCGTTTGTCATTTGAGGTTTTGTAAAATAAGTTATGGCCATTATACCAGAGGCTATCTCGAAGAGTTGGACAAGCTTGTTGGGATTGTTCATGGGGAATGGCCGCAATCGCGAAGGGTAAAAATTGAGCTGGGATTTTTTTTTGAATCGCGATCGCGAAGAGGGACCCCTGATAGTGCATTAAAACATCAAATTTCGGGATTTTGAATTTTTTTTTCTTCATATTTTGAGCTATGGAGCTCGGATTGTGTCGATTTTCATCACATGGATTGGGGTAAGTGTTTAATACTCGGGTTTGATTATATTCCATGATTCCATTTTCAATTTTGGCAATTAATTGATGATTTCAAAAGAGAAACTAGAGGGTTTTATCCAAACTTGTCTAAAGTGAATTTTTGAGTTTTGAACATCGATTCAGAGTCGAATTTGAGTGAAATTAGTATGGTTAGACTCAAAATTGAATGGGCCCAAGTGTGATTTTTTGGTTGACTTTGAGTAAATGTGTAAAGACTTGACCTTTATCATTTGGATTTATTTCCTTAGGCATTATTTGATGTTTTTGAGTTGCTTTTGGCTAGTTTTGAGCCATTCGGAGGTTGATACACGCGAGATAGAATTTCTAGATTATTGTCTAGCTTGCTCGGTATTGGATTCAATTTTATTCGCGGTATGTGGCACTTCTAAAATTGGTGCTGAGGGTATAAATTACTAAAATATGTGTTATGTGGTTGGTGTTGAGGTGACGCACATGCTAGGTGACGGGCATGTGCGCGTGCACTGTAGTAATTGTGACTCGATGAATTACGTGGAATTGTGTAGTTATCTAACCTTGTTATTATTTATGTATTCTCCATATGTTAAAGAAATTGAGCTGTAATTCATGTTAAAAATCATGTTTAGGCTATATGCTGATACTGTTGGGGCCCACAAAAGTCGTTTTTGTTATTTGAATTATTTGCTTAAATTGCAATTTTGTACACAGTTGCATTTATATTATACACTCACTCTCATTCATCATTTGCATATGATATCTCAGTCTCCGTCTTTATTTATTGTTACATCATGTATCATTGTTTTGGGTCGATTGACACGAGTTTTGTGTGCTGAGAGATTGGAGAGATTGATGACTGAGTGAGGTCGAGGGCCTAATTGTGAGTGATATGGGATCGGGCTGCACCTCACAACAAGTTGTATTGATTCATGATGGGATCGAGATACATGCTACAACAGGTATTATTGATTCATGATGGGATCCGGCTGCGACCCGCAACAGGTTTTTTAGTGCTGGGGCAGGACTTGCCCCTACGGAGTCTGACGTACCAACTGTGAGCGCAAGTACCGTACAGTACTGACTGACTAAGTGTGATGAATGGGAGTGCAATACAATGAGATTAAGTACTCTGAAAGTATGAGTACATGAGTTCATCATTGTGATGCATTTTATTAGACATGTATACTTGACAAACCGGCATAGAGATGCATTTCCTCATGCTACACGGTTTTTTAACATTCATGATTTCACATGAACATTGACATGTAGGCATAGAGATGTACTTTCTTGAGGCCACCTGAGAATGATATATCTTATCTATTGTCGAAGGTTTTGGGGAAAAAATCACAGTCTTCAGATTTACTCATATTTTGGTATTTTCGATGAAAGATTTGGGTTTTACTCTTATACTTGAAAGCATGTTTATTTTTCCATAACTGTGAATGAGCTTAGCATCATATCTTTGATTTTTCTTGTACTGCTTTTATTATATTGTTATGAGTTGTTCTTGGCTATTGGTGTTGGACCCTGGCCGTTGTCCAAGCTCGTCATTACTATCAGCCTAAGGCTAGGGTTGTTACTTATTGAGTATATGGGTTCGGTTGTACTCATACTACACTTCTGCACCTTGCGTGTAGATTCTAGAGCCGATGTTGCTATGTGTGGCGGGAGCTGGTATTGAAGATGTACATGCGTTCCGGTTATAATTGCCTCTTATTCTTGGTAGCTTTAGATTTATGAATATGTTTATGTATATCTCGGAAAGATGATGTATTTATTTCATATCAGCTTTGTAAACTCTAAATCTTAGAAGCTCATGATCTGTACTACCAACCCTTGGGAAGTTGTATAAAAGTTCAATTATTTCATCATTATTTTCTCAGTAAATCTCATTCTGACTTACCTAGCGGGTTGAGTTAGATGCCATCTCGACTAGTTGGATTTTGAGTCACGACAATAAAATAAATTACAAGAAAGAATGAAAAAGAAGAACAAAATGGAAAAATAACTCACTTGGTAAGTTCTTGTTTAGAACTAGAACCGCGTTCCCTTGAATCCATTTGATAGAAACTAGAGCAAATTAACAATAAAGCAGGGTTTTTTCAGTTTTCTACATGACTTGCTTCTTACAAGAATAGAAAGCCCTTTAAATATATTGATTGCATAATGTTCTTACCAAATCTAATATTTAAAGTTCATATTATCATAATAAGGAATTAGGGAATTTGAAAATTTTGCATATCTTGAGAAAATAGTAAGAAATTGATTTTATTGCTTAATTGAACGTAAATTAAGAAGGCTTAGATAGGGCTTCTAGATCATGAAATGTGACAACTACTTTCCAAATGGGGTATCTAATTATTTTGAGTGCCAATTTTGAGTTGTTCGTAAAGTCAACTAACTGTAACTATCTAACTGATCGTTTTGCTTTCTAGATCCCTCTTTCGCTGTTTAAGTCTTTCCGTATGTGTTTTTACTTTTTTATGACTTGAAGGGATAATGTTTTGGTTTTAGAGGGGTTCGGGTTGAATTTGGAACACTTAATTCTTTTAATAGTGACCTAAGGTGGCCAAGTTTGACTTGAGTCGATATTTTGAGTAAACGACCTCGTCACCAGAATTTTAAAGTTCCAATAGGTTAGTATGATGATCTTGGGTACGGGCCTATGTTCGGATCGAGTTTCGTGTGATGCAGGAGCATTTCAGCGCTTATTGTTGAAAATTGGTGTCTTGAAAGTTTTAGAGTTTCCTAAGTTTAGTTTGAAGTAGACTTTGGTGTTATCAATGTCTGTTTGGGATTCTGAGCCTTGGAATTGGTTCGTATCGTGATTTATGAATGGTGCGTAAAAATTTGGCGTCATTCCGAGTTGTCTAAGTATGATTCGTCGCATTCAGAGCTAGTTGGAAGAAGTTTGAAGTTCAAAGATTGAATAATTTGATTTTGAGGTGCGATTATTGGTTTTGATGTTGTTAAATGTATTATGAGATTTTGAGTATGTCCGTATAATGTTTATGAAATTCTTGTTGAGTTTGGACGGGGTCCCGGGTGGCTCGGGTGTGTTTTGGACCACCCTAAGCCAAATTGGCAGATTTTGCTGATACTGGTTTCCTTCTTCGCAAACGTGGAGGTTGCCTTGCATTCGCGATTAAGGATTTGAGATTGAGGCATTTATTTGCTTCGCGTTCGCGATCGTGTGGTCGCATTGCGAAGGCCTATGTCACGACCCCAAATCCTAACAGGTCGTGATGGCGTCTATCGTGGAACTAGGCTAGCCAACCATCACCTAATTACTCATTCGTTCTATTATAATACTTCAAAAATCAATCATAAAGAGCAAACAGAGTAATAATTAATTTCATTAAGTCTTTACGCCCCAATAATAATCTAACAGTCTAAACAAACCTCCCAAGACTGGAGTCAACATGGTCATGAGCATCTACGAAATAAAACTAACTCTACTAATGTCTTGAATAAAGTCTAGGAATGAAATGCTAAAACTAATTAAGGAAAGGAAATGGAGAAGCTGTGGACGCTGAACAGCTCCCTCGAAATCCCGTAAGCTGCTGATAACGAACTCGGACGACTACTGCTCCGAATCAATACCTGGATCTGCACACAGAGGTGCAGGGAGTAATGATGAGTAAGCCAACCCAGTAGTAATGAAAATAAATCACAGTCCGAGAAATACGAAACACACAACACAGATATACCAATTCACAAAAACAGTAAATCACCGAGTCACCATAAGTATTCATCACATACATAAGTTCGAAAACCGTTTTCCAGAAATCTTTTGAAACAAGTATAATATCAATACATCTCAGTGAAACTCTCAGTAAAATCAGTTTGAAAAACGAAGTAAAGCATAGTTCAAAAACTCAGTAAAATCATCATAAATCTGAGCCTCGGGCCATAATCATTTCTCGTAACAATTTCCCTCAGTATCAGCCCATCAGGAAACCTCACAGTCACTCAATAGCCCATCAGGAAACCTCACAGTCACTCAATATTAGCCCATCAGGCAACCTCACAGTCACTCAATATTATCCCATCAGGCAACCTCACAATCACTCAGTATCAGCCCTGCGGGCAACATCACTCATTAGGTACCTGCGCTCACGGGGGGTGTGTACAGACTCCGAAGGTGCTCCTACAGCCCAAGCGCTATACCGAGCCACATCATGGCATAAATCACACACAATATTGTCCCGCAACCTCTCTCATATCACAACATCCTCATAATAATGGCCCGCAGCCTCACTCAGTCAGACACTCTCAACATGCCCTTCAGGCCATAAATATACCGGGTTCTCGACCCAAAACAATATTTCATTTTCAATAAATAGTATCAAAATACTCTGAGTGTCAAAACAATAAAGAAACGAGTGAGTGAAAATCATAACATATCAGTGAGGAAAATAGTAAAATCAGCCCTCAAGGGGTAAACAAATCGGCACTAGGCCCCAAACATGGCTTACATCCCAAAACATATCAAATATATATCAATACTATTAAGCATAGGCTTTAAAATCGATTTCGCAACTCAATAGTTGCCTAAATAGGGAATATATTTCCAAAGTTCCAACCTTTGCATTCCAAAACCCGTGAAAGGGTGCAGAGTCTGGGGTTTCATACCCTCAGGACAGGATTTAAAGACATTACTTACCTCAAACTAGCCCGAAAAGCTACTATGCGACCCACTTGCCTCTTGTATCAATTTTCGAGCGCTCCAAATCTATAAATATCAGATATTTATCATCAAATTATGCTTAAGGAATGAATTCTAATTGAAAAATATCAATTTTAGCTCAAAACCCGAAATCGGTCAAAACCCGACCCAAGGGCCCGCATCTCGGAACTCAGAAAGTTTTATACCAAAATGTTCTTCGTCATCTCACGAGTCTGTACATATAAAGAACACAAAAATCGGAGTTCGTTTCAAATTAACCCCTAAAGGTCTCATAATCTCAAGCCCTAACCCACCTTTTTCTACTGATTTTCATGAATTAAACACTGAGATTATGTTCCTTAATCACCTATAATCGAGGTTTAAGGTCCAAATTACTTACCTCAATGAAGAACACTGATTTTCCCTCTTCAAAATCGCCTCAAAAGCTTCTTCCCGTTCAAAAATGGTGTTAAAATAGGTTAGGGTCGCGGAAGGGTTTATTTTTATATTGCCCAGTTCTTATTCATCGCGATCGCGATTCACAAATCTTCAGCTGCCCAAAAATACTCTCCGCGATCGCAACAAAGACCACGCGATCGCAGTTCAATAGAACCTCGTCCCACGCGATCGCAGCCCGGCTCACGCGATCGCGAAGAACAACTGACTCCCCTCCCACGCGCCTGGCTAACTCTACGCGATCGCACTGCATAAGCTCCTCACCTCACGCGATCGCGACCAGACTTCAACTATCGCGATGCACAAATGAGACCGGGCTTCCATTTTCTCTACGCGATCGCGACAATTGCCACTCGATCGCGATGAACAGACCCCTGCTGCACTAACACCAGAAAACAACAACTTTCCCAAGGCCAAAATGCCCGTTGACCACCCGAAATCAATCCCGAGCCCCTCGGGACCCCAACCAAATATTCCAACGCATCGTAAATGATCATTCAAACTTAGCTGGATACTCGGAACACCAAAACTAACATCAAAACACCAAGATCACGTCACATTCAAGCCTAAGAACTTTCAAATTTCTAAAATCCACCAACGATGCCGAAACTATCCAAAACAATTCCGATTGACCTGAAATTTTGCAGACATATCCAAAATGACATTACAAACCTGTTCCAACTGTCAGAATTCAATTCCGATCCCGATAGCTTATTTTCCACTGCCGATAGGAAATCGCCAAAAACTAACTTTCGCCAATTCAAGCCTAATTCTACACCGGACATCAGAAAAATATTTTTATCACACTCCTAAGTCCCAAATTACCTAACAAAGCTATCCGAGCCATAAAATCCGCATTCCGAGGTCGTTTACCAATAAGTCAACTCTCAGTTGACTTTTCCAACTTTAAGGCTATTTTTAAAGACTGAATGACTGAACTCTCACTACAACCATTCTTATTTCAAGCCTACCAACTCTAACACATCAATAACAGTATAACCAACCTATAACAAGTCACTAACAGTAATTATACTGCAGGTTCTACATAACGACAAACCGGGTCGTTACATTCTCCCCCTCTTAAAGAAACGTTCGTCCTTAAACGGGTCTAAAAACATACCTGGAGTCTCAAACAAGTGAGGATATTTACTCTTCATCTCCCGCTCGGTCTCCCAAGTAGCCTCCTCTACTGGCTGACCTCTCCACTGTACTTTCACTGAAGCTATATCCTTGGACCTCAACTTTCTGACCTCGCGAGCCAAAATTGCTACTGGCTCCACCTCATATGACATATCACCCTCAAGCTGAACTGTGCTGAAGTCTAACACATGAGACAGGTCACCAACATATTTCCTGAGCATCGACACATGAAATACCGGATGAACACTCGATAGGATGGGTGGAAAGGCAAGTCTATAAGCCACCTCTTCAACCTTATGAAGCACCTCAAAAGGGCCAATAAACCGAGGACTCAGCTTTCCACTCTTCCCGAACCTCATAACGCCCTTCATGGGTGATACCTTCAGCAGTACCTTATCACCTTCCATAAACGACACATCCCAGACCTTCCGGTCCGCGTAACTCTTCTGCCTAGACTGCGCCGTGCAAAGTCGCTCCTGAATCAACTTCACCTTCTCCAACGCATCCTGATCAAATCTGTGCCCAATAACTTAGACTCACCAAGCTCGAACCAACCAACCAGAGATATACACTTCCTACCATATAAAGCCTCATACGGGGCCATCTGAATAATGGACTGGTAACTGTTATTATATGCAAAGTCCGCTAGTGACAGAAACTGATCCCATGAACCACCAAAATCAATCACACAAGCCCATAACATATCCTCCAAAATCTGAATAGTCCGTTTCGACTGCCCGTCGGTCTGAGGATGAAATGCCGTGCTCAACTCTACATCAGTACCCATACCTCTCTGTACGACCCTCCAAAACTGAGATGTGAACTGAGTACCTCTGTCAGTAATAACAGAAATCGGAACTCCATGCAACCGGACAATCTCCGTAATGTAAATACCAGCTAACCGCTCTGAAGTATAAGTAGTGTTGAGAAGAATGAAGTGCCCAGACTTGGTCAATCTATCCACAATGACCCAAATAGAATCAAAACCCTTCGAAGTCCATGGAAGCTCAACTACAAAGTCCATAGTAATCCGCTCCCAATTCCACTCCGGAATATCTAACCTCTGAAGCAAACCACCTGGTCTCTCGTGCTCATACTTGACTTGCTGGCAGTTGAGACACCGTGATACATACTCAACAATATATCTCTTCATCCGCCTTCACCAATACTGCTGTCTCAGATCCTGATACATCTTCGCAACACCTGAATGAATAGAATATCGCGAACTGTGAGCCTCTGCTAATATCAACTCTCGAATCCCTTCCACATTGGGCACGCAAATACGACCCTGCATCCTTATAACTCCATCATCACCAATAGTTACATCCCTGGCATCACCCCGATGTACTCTATCCTGAAGAACTAATAAGTGTCGGTCATCATACTGGCGAGCTTTGATCTGATCATAGAGAGAAGACGAGGAAGCCATGCTAGCTAATACTCGCGGAGGGTCTGACAAATCCAACCTCACCAACTGACCCGCTAAAGCCTGAACATCAAGTGCTAAAGGTTGCTCGGCTGCTGAAAGGTAAGCTAGACTCCCCAAACTCTCGGCTCTGCGACTCAAGGCATCAGCCACTACATTGGCCTTCCCCGAATGATACAAAATGGTAAGGTCATAATCCTTGAGAAGCTCTAACCATCTCCTCTGCCGCGAATTCAAATCCTTCTGCCTCAGCAGATACTGCAAGCTACGATGGTCAGTGAAAATCTCACACTGCACCCCATACAAGTAATGCCGCCAAATCTTTAAGGCATGAACAATGGCAGCTAACTCAGGATCGTGCACTGGGTAATTCTTCTCGTGCACCTTCAACTGTCTCGCCGCGTAGTCAATTACCCTACCGTCCTGCATCAATACCGCTCCCAAACCAACTCTAGAAGCGTCACAATAGACTGTATAAGAACCCGAACCAGTAGGCAAAACTAGTACCAGAGCTGTGGTCAATGCTGACTTGAGCTTCTGAAAGCTCTCCTCACATTCATCGGACCATCGGAATAGAACACCTTTCTGTGTCAATTTGGTCAGAGGTGAAGCAATAGAAGAAAATCCTTCCACAAAGCGACGGTAGTAACCTGCCAGACCAAGGAAACTCTGAATCTCTGTAGCTGAAGACGGTCTAGACCAACTATGCACCACCTTAATCTTCTTCGGATCAACCTGAATACCCTCGCTAGACACCACGTGCCCCAAGAAAGCTACTGAACCAAGCCAAAACTCACACTTAGAGAATTTTGCATAAAGCTTCTCCTCTCTCAATCTCTGCAACACGATTCTCAAGTGCTGAGCATGCTCTTCCTGGCTGCGAGAATAAACCAGGATGTCATCAATGAACACAATAATAAATGTATCAAGGTATGACTGAAATACGCTGTTCATCAATTGCATGAATACGGCTGGGGCATTGGTCAGCCCAAATGACATAACCAGGAATTCATAATGACCATATCTGGTCC
>ML292711.1:0-34188 GCA_005239495.1 Nicotiana undulata | reverse complement strand
GGGGTGTACAGAATCCGGAGGGGCTCCTACAGCCCAAGCATTATGTTGTTGCAGCGTGCAACCTGATCCAATATACATATGTTGCGGCGTGCAACCCGATTCATATAATATCTGCTGCGTCGTGCAACCCGGTCCATAACTATCCTCACAATCTCAGCTCTCGGCCTTACTCAGTCATCCTCTCAAGCCACTCAGGCAACTCATCTCAGCATCACGGGACTCAGCCCAAAATACCTCACAGTACTCTAAACAGTGTAATAACAGTGAAAATAGCAACAAGTAGTAAGCATGACTGAGTTCACAAATTATTTACTAACATAGTGAGAGAATAGTGTAAAAATACCCCTGAGGGTCTAAACAAATCGGCACAAGGCCCCAGACATGGCTTACATCCCATAAATAAGTATAAGTCTCTAATATATAGGTTATTTCATGATTTCAAATCAATTATACGGCTTAATAGTTGCTACGAGACGGACCAAGTCACAATACCTATCGGTGCACGCCAACACGCTCGTCACCAAGCATGTGTGTCACCTTATTTATCAAAACAATGTAAAATAACGGGGTTTCATACCCTCAGGTCTAGAGTTACAATCGTTACTTACCTCGAAACAGCCCAATAACTACTCCGCGATGCTCTTGCCCCTCGAATCGGCTCCCAAATGCTCCGAGTCTATCAAAATCAGATGAATAACATCAAAATATGCTAGGGAGACGAACCCCAATCGAAAACTATCAAAATTAGGCATAATTCCTGAAATTGGCCAAACCCGGTCCCGGGGCACACGTCTCGGAATTCGATAAAAATCTCAAAACTAGAATCCTCGTTCCCTCACGAGTCTACCCATATAAAATTTACCAAAATCCGACCTCAATTGTCCCTTCAAATCATCAAAAGAAATTCCCAAATTTTCCTCCCATTCTTCCCCAATTTCCACTCTAATTTCTCAAATTAAAGGATAAAAATCAAGACTAAATCATGAAATTAGACCAAATGTGATTGAAGAACACATACCTCAAGAATCCCACTGAAAATCCCTTCGATTTCAACCTTCTTTCGAGCTCTCTAATGAGGTTTTGAGTTATGGCCTAAAACCCTCGTTTTTGAACTTAAACTTTCTGCCCAGTCTTTTCTTCATCGCGAACACATCACATTGACCGCGCTCGCATAGAGCAATCCCAGCTGGCCCCTAAATACCTCTACGCGAATGCGGCTACTAGCCCGCGAATGCACAACACAACCAGCCCCAAACCTACGCGAACGCACCCCAGGCCCCGCGAACGCATAGACCAATTGTCCTGGGGGTCCTCAGTTGCCTTTACTCTACGCGAACGCACAGCTTCCCCAGCGTTCGCGATGATCAACCTTCCCAACACTTCGTGTTTGCACCCCCAAGCCGCGATCGCATTAAAACATTTCCCCCAGCACCCCATCACCCCTATGCGAATGTGAGGCCACCTCCGCGAACGCATAAGGTAAATCCCTGCTGCAAAAACACCAGCAAAATAGCTATTTCTAAAGGTCAAAAATCATTCTGTTAATCACCCGAAACTCGCCCGAGGCCCTTAGAACCTCAACCAAACATACCAACACACCCCATAACATCATTCAAACTTAGTCGAGCCTTCGAAACACCAAAAACAACGCAAAAACACCAAAATCACATCAAATTCAAGCCTATGAACTTTGAAATTTCTTAATTTCACCAAGGATGCGGAAACCATCCAAAGCACATCCGATTGACCTGAATATTGGCACACATATACAAAATGACATTACGAACATGTTCCAGCCTCCGGAATTCCATTCCAACCCAGATAGCCTATTTTCCACTGCCGACCGGAAATCGCCAAAAACTATCTTTCGCCAATTTAAGCCTAATTCTACACCGGACATCGAAACCACATTTCGAACACACTCCTAGGTCCCAAATCACCTAAAGAAGCTATATGAGTAATAAAATCCGCATTCCGAGGTCATTTACCTAGAAGTCAACTCTTAGTTGACTTTTCCAACTATAAGGCTACTTTAAGAGACTAAGTGTCCCAATCCTCACTACAACCACTCCGAACCCGAACCACCCGACTCCAACACATCATAAACAACTAAACAATGCATAACAAGGAAGAAACAAGAATAACTGTGCAATTTATACGGAAAAACCGGCCGGGTCGTTACATCATATCGAACTTGGACTCCCAAATAGATGTCTGACTTACCTCTCCATTGCAATTTCACAGAAGGAAAACTCTTAGATCTAAACTTTCAAACTTGCTTGGCTAGAATAGCCACCGACTCCTCTGTATAGGCCAAATTTTCATCAAGTTGAACTATGCTGAAGTCTAGAATATGCGAGTTATCCTCATGGCACCTCCGAATCATGGAAATGTGAAATACTGGATGACCCCTGATAGTCTAGGAGACAATGCATGCCTATAAGCAACGTCCCCAACTCTCTCCAAGATCTCAAACGGGCCAATAAACCTCGGGCTGAACTTTCCCTTCTTCCCAAAATGCATCACACTCTTCATAGGCGACACTCGGAGGAGAACCTTCTTACCCATCATATAAGCTATATCTCGAAACTTTCTGTCCGTTTAACTCTAGTACCTGGACTGAGCTATATGAAATCACCATAACCTTCTCCATAGCATCACGAACCAAATCAATGCCTAACAACCTAGCCTTTTCAGGATCGAATCAACCAATCGGTGAGCGACATCTCCCATATAATGCATCAAATGGCGCAATCTGAATACTCGACTGGTAACTGTTGTTGTAGGAGAACTCTGCCAAAGGTAAGAACTGGTCCCATGAACCTCGAAAATCTATAACACAACAACGTACCATGTCCTCCAAGATCTGAATGTTTTACTCGAATTGTCCGTCCGTATGAGGATGAAATGTTGTGCTTAGCTCAACTCGCGTGCCTAATTCACGCTGCACGGCTCCCTAAACCTGCGATGTGAACTACGTGTCTCAGTAGAAATGATGGAAATAGGCACGTCGTGCAGGAAAATAATCCCCTCGATGTAAATCTAAGATGACCGCTTTGAAGAATGGGAAGCCATCACCAGAATGAAGTATGCTGACTTAGTCAACTAGTCCACAGTAACCCAGTCTCTATCATATTTCTTCAAGGTCCGAGGTAAGTGTTGCACCCTATTTTGCACTAGTCAATAAAAGATTCAACTTTTGATTTCACTGTTGTTGCTGATATAGAGTCGCAACCTAATATTTAAAGGTATATTAGGGTACATATTTAATTACTAAGTTACATTCCTTACAAGTCTGCAAACTTGTGAGATTATGAGTAAGAGTTAAGGTGTTAGGCACCCCTTAGAATCTACCTGAGGTAGCTCAATAGGATTTTGACTAATTTTAAGGAATCAGTTATTTATATTATGCTTAATTACCACTAAGGCACGACTTACTGTATATTAAAGGGAGTACATATGTAAGACTTGGGCGGGATGTGAAATTGTAAAGGGTTATTAAAGAGAGTTCTAAAAGTAGTCTATATTTTAATGCTTTTAGTTGTTAAGTTATGAAAGTAATTCATTTAAAGAATATATGCTTGTATAATTTTAAAATATGCAAGTAAGAAAAATGATGCTAAATGTACCTTGGTTTTAAAAATCCTAAAGTAGAGGAATCTTTGAAAATTCATTTGGGTAACCCTCCCTTATTGCTTTTTATGAAAAATCTGGTTTCATTCCTTGTTAGCAAATACTGATTCGTTTTCTTTAATTTCCTTTGAAAAATGGGTTGATGTTTTTGATTGGAGCCTGAGCATAAAATCTTAAAGTGAGGTGAGTGTACAAGATGAACAAGTTATAATTAGTGCAACGAAGATTAATTACTAACTAATTTCCCTTTAAATTCTATATTAGTTATAGCATGCCTATGTTTCATGTAATATTCATAATCTAATATATGAGTGTTGAATACATGATAATGAAATATGGTAAAACTACAAAGGTAGTAAGCAGTAAACTAGGCTATATAAATAATGAACAGTAACGAAAGAAGTAAGGGAGAGAGGACAGGCGGGTAGTTGGGCCTCAATAAGATAGGCCCAGCAATTGAGAAGCGCAACTATAGCCAACTGGACTCTTAAGAAAAAATGCAGCGAAGCTGGTTTGGGCCTAAGTTCCTTAGGAACTCAGTAGGCCCAAATGTGTACATGCCCAAAAAATAAGAAATAAGGTCATTAGAAGTATATACCACATTCTCAACATATTCAAAACATATATGACATATATATAGACAAACAATTAGAACAAGAGAATGATCAGTACTGTGGAAAATTATATTAATATGGTTTTTCTACTTAGCAAATAACTCACATTGAAAACCTTTCATTGTCATTAAACATTAACTCCCCCCCCCCCCCAAAGAACTAAATGTGTCAATGAATTAAGATCTAATAAGGAAGTTTCACTCAAGGTCGATGTTCTCGTTGAATCCCCCGACACTTCAAAGTTCTCAAGGGACTCAAGGTCCGAGGTAATGCTTGTGCCGGGGAGGGCAACCCAACCTAGAGTCAAACTCCACTCCCAAATACCCTTAAGCACTAAAAATATGATTTCCTTGCAGGTTTAAATACCAATGATGCCCTTTCAATGTAAACTAAGTGCTATAGCATTACCTACCACAAACATATACTTTCCCTCTTAACCTAAGAACATATAGTCTACATTAGATACCAAACTAACATATATCACATGAATCTAAAGATCTAACTTCGAAACACGTACATGTGAGGAACAAAAGCATCATAATCATACTATAAAGGTATGAGTTTTAGAGCAGAACAATATTCCAAGGAAAGGCTAAGCTATACAATAACAACTCAACATACACAAATGTTCTTGTGTCTGGCAAACCTAGTGTGAGCTGATTGGTTTTACTTTTAGCTCATATATAGGTTGATAATACTACTTTAAAACTTTAAAGTTCATTAATGAAGGTTCATGAAATACAGTCATCGATAATCATTTAAAGAGGTTACCAAATTTATCTAGGACAAGATCAACTCTCTCAATAGGTCTATAGATTGTGTAATGACTCGGCCGGTTATTTTGAGTGTATTATCCCTGACCCCCTAATTATTTCCTTCTCTATGTTATACTATGGTTACGTGGCTTGCCGGGAGGTTTGGTTTTTTGTTTTGGAGCAAAATGGGACACATAATCCCTAAATTGGAAGCATAAGTTGAATAGGTTGATCGACTATTTACTTATGTGTAAACGACTTTGGAATGGAGTTTTGATGATTCTGTTAGCTCTGTTGGGTGGATTTTGGACTTAGGAGAGTGTTCGAATTGTGAATTGGAGGTCCGTAGTTGAGTTAGGCTTGAAATGGCGAAGGTTGGAAATTGGTACAATTTTAGAAAGTTTGACCGGGAGTAGACCTTTTGATATCGAGGTCCGATTCTGATTCCAGAAGTTGGAATAGGTCCGTAATATCAATTATGAATTGTGTGAAAAATTTAAAATCAATCGGACGTGATTTGATGGGTTTCAACATCAAATGTAGAAGTTAAAAGTTTATAAGTTCATTAGGCATGAAATGGGTGCAATTCATATTTTTGATGTGATTTGAGGCCTCAATTAAGTTTTTATTGTGTTTTAGGACTTGTTGGTATAATAGGTTGAGGTCCCGGGGGCCTCAGGGGCGATTCAGATCGATATCAGATCATTTTTGGGCTTGTGCAATTGCTGAAGCTCCCAACCTCTGGAGTCATTGCACCTGTGATGGGATTGGCTGGGAGTGTGGACTCACTTAAGTAAGCTTTGAGTGCAGATGTAAAGTTGTCCTTGCCCAGCAGTGGCCGTAGAAGCGGACAGATTATTCGTAGAAGCGCCTTCGCTTCTGCGATGGCAGGTGCAGAGATACGCCAGTGGTCGCAGGTGTGACGTTGCATCCACAGAAGTTGTCTCGCAGGCGCGAGCCATTGATCGCAGATGAAATACCCTTGGACTTAAGTTCTTTACGCACCTGCGATGGTTTTTCTGCAGGTGTAGCGTCGTAGAAGCACTTCTTGGGCCCCAAATAAGATTTAACTATGCAAAAAAGGGGAAAGATGGAAAGTTTGCTCTCATTTTCATTTTGGGACTTTGAGAGCTCGGATTGAGGCGCGATTTTGAGGGATTTTCAAAGGAAGCATTTGGGTAAGGATTTTTGACTCGTTTTTTATTCCCCCTAAATCTACTGTTAATTACACCGTTTAATTATAGGTTTGGAGTTTACAATTAGGGAAAATGTGTAGAAGTTCTTAGACCATTTTTTTGGGTTTTGAAAGACTAAATGAGGTCGAATAGGTGTTCTTTTCATAATTTTGGTCGTGTTATGAGACGTGGGTCCGGGTCGACTTTTTGGGCCAATTTTTCTAATTCTTGCTAAAATCATAATTTCATTATTTAGATTAGTTTCCTATAGTTATATTTATAGTATGTAATTGTTTTTGCTAGATTTGAGTCGTTCGGAGTCGGAAAGTCGAGGGAAAGGCCTTCTTGTTGATTGATTGAGCGAGGTTTGAGGTAATTGACTCGTCTAACCTTGTGTGGGGGAATCCCTCTTAGGATTTGGTATTGTTTTGGTAATTTGCAATATGTAAAGGCCGTGTATACAAGGTGACGAGTGCGTACACGGGTTAAATATTTAAAATCTGATTCTAGCTAAGTAGTTTCCTTTTCATGCCTTAATTGAGTTGCTTTAGAAGGTATAGTCATCAAGTTTAGCCTAACTTCACATGTCTACTTGTTTTATCTTTTGTTTGAAACTTGTACTACAATGTTAGTTGAATTTCCCGTTTTCTTGATTCTGTATTCATTATTTAAATGTGGGATTCCTTACTTGAAATATCATTTTTTCAGTTTTCATGACTTGGTTTTTGTGATTTTTATTGAGGTGATTATTTGGTAGTTGCAAGAGGTTTCTGTCGTGCGGTTGTTGTTGTTTGCACAAGGTTTCTGCCGTTTCATTGTGATTATTGATACGTATGCGGTGGTATAAAATCGGGGTGTTGAAACTCATGCGGTGAGATTTTGTGGGCTTAATATGCATGGATAGTAGGGGAACTACTAGAAGTCATGCAGAGTGATAAGGTGGGCTAAAATGCGGGATGTTATTTCGGGAAAATAATTTTCAAAATAAAATATAAAGGCTCCTACGGTGATACAAGGAAAGATATTGAGATATTTACATTTGGGACTATGAGGCGGTACCTCGGGAGTGCCCTTGTCGATTTCCCATATTTGTTGTATTGGTTGTTGTTGTTTTTCCTTGACTTGTAAGATTTTTTAGTTCCTTTCATGTTGTATTTGCTTTTCTTTGATTCCGTGTTATTACCTTCCATAAGTTGTTATTGTTTCACTTCCCTGTCATTTCATTATATCACTATATCTTCTGCCTTGTTTCTTATTATTTCCTGTAGGGCCCTAACCTGACCTTTTTACTACTCTACCGAGGTTAGGCTTGGCACTTGTCGGACACCATTGTGGTGTACTCATACTACGCTTCACATGTTTTGTGCAGATCCAGGTACATCTTATCAGTCTCGATGTTGGAAAGTTGTGCTGATGCTTGGAGACTTCATCGTACGCATGCTCGTGTACGCATGCCTTAGAGTCTCCTTATATCCCGTCTTTTCATTGTTTCTTTATGTTTTTTATAGAGAGTAATGTATATGATATTTGCAACACTGTATCTAGAGTTTGTGAATTATATCTACCGGGTTTTGGGATTTGTTATACTTTGAGTTACATTTTTTATTTATTACAATTGTTGACATTTTGCGTTTTATCTTAATATTTCAGTAATTCCGTATACTTGTTAGGCTTACCTAGTCTTAGAGACTAGGTGTCGTCACGGAATCCTATGGAGGGAAATTGAGGTCATGACAATTTGGTATCAGAGCTCTAAGTTCATATGAGTTANCGTCACAGAATCCTATGGAGGGAAATTGAGGTCATGACAAGTTGGTATCAGAGCTCTAAGTTCGTATGAGTTATGAGTCACAAGCAGGTTTAGTAGGGTCTCGCGGATCGGTACAAAGATGTCTGTACTTATCTTTGGGGGGGGGCTATGGAACTATTAGGAAAATATTCACTTTTTGATTCCTTAACGTGCAAAATCTTTGACTTCAGATTCTAAATTTTTTGTCTTTCTATTCTTTCACAAATGGTGAGGACACGTAGAACTAAATCAGATAACCAAACAATCGCGCCCCCTGCTTGAGCCGCGAGATGCTGGGGTAGAGGCCGAGGAAGTCCATGTGGTGCAACCAGAGCACCCACACGAGCTATTATAGAGGAGAAACCATTGGCTCCAGTTGGTGGGCAGGCACCCGAGATGCCTGTTACTGCACCATCCCTCTAGGAGACTCTCGTCCCGTTTCTGAGCATGATCAGTACTTTGGCTTAGGCAAGGTTGATACCACTTGCTCCTGCTACATCTTAGGACGCAAGAGGAGCACAAACGCTCGCCGCCCGTATCCTAGAGCAGCGGCTACAGGTTGGCCAGGTCCTAGAGATCATACCATTATAGTCGGTAACCCCAATTCAGCCCGAGGTTAGGGAAACCGTTTCTGAGGAGGATTTTCTCAGGATCGATAGCTCCCTATTATGCACCGCCATTGTCTAGTGAACCTCCTGCACGTGGTGCTTTTAGCTGTCAGCCCAGTTGATCAGCCTCGAGCCAACCACCATAGCCACGTCCTCCGAGAGCATATTTTAAGTCTGGTGAAACTCGTTTTGTTGTGAGGGATTGCCCCAGATTCAGGAGGGGTGCACCTCCACTGACTACTCAGGCTATGCGTACTCCACCGGGTCCTCAAGCATCTCGGTCTATGGTCACCGCACCAGTTGCCACCCCACCTGCACAACCAGCTACAGGTGGAGGTCGAGCAGGTAGAGGTCTCCTTAGAGGGGGAGTTTAGGCTAGATACTATGCTCTTCCTTTTAGGATGGAGGCAGTTGCATCCGACTCTATCATCACTAGTATGGTTCCGGTCTATCATAGAGGTGCATCATTCTTATTTGATTCAGTCTCCTCTTATTCCTATATGTCATCTTATTTTGCTCTATATATGGGTATATCCCGTGATTCCTTGAGTTCTGCTATCTATGTGTCTAAGCTCGTGGGTGATTCTATTGTTGTTGACCGTATTTATCGGTCGTGTTTGGTTGTTCTTAGTGGTTTTGTGACCATAGATGATTTATTGTTGCTCAGTATGGTGGATTTTGATGTTATTTTCGGCATGGACCGGTTGTCGCCCTATCATGCTATCCTTGATTGTCACGCCAAGGAGGTGACGTTGGCCAAGCTGATATACTGTAGTTAGAGTGGAAGGTACTTTAGATTCTGTTCCTAGCAGGGTTGTTTCATTTCTAAAAGGCTCAGCGGATGGTTAAGAAGGGGTGTGATGCGTATCTGGCATATGTGAGGGATGTTAGTTTTGATACTCCTACCGTCGATTCAATTCTAGTAGTGAGGGATTATCTGGATGTATTCCCGGCGGATATTCCGGGCATGCCGCCTGATAGAGATATCGACTTTAGTATTGATTTGTTATCGTGCACTCAGCCCGTTTCTATTCCACACTATCGTATGGCCCCAACAGAGTTGAAAGAATTAAAGGAACAACTGAAAGAGTTGCTTGACAAGGGATTCATTTGGCCTAGTGTTTCGCCTTGGGGTGCTCCAGTAATATTTCTAAAGAAGAAGGATGGCTCTATGCACATGTGTATTGGTTATTGCCAGTTGAACAAGTCACTATAAAGAACAGGTATCCATTGCCTCGTACTGATGACCTATTTGATCATCTTCAAGGTGCCAGAGTGTTCTCTAAGATTGACTTGCGTTTAGGCTATCATCAGTTGAATATTCAGTAGCCAGATATCCCAAAGACTACCTTCAGGATGTGGTATGGTCATTTGGAGTTCCTTGTGATGTCTTTTGGACTTACCAATGCCCCAACAATATTCATGCACTTGATAAACAATGCAATTCATCCATATCTTGACTAATTTGTCTGTGTTTATTGACAACATTCTAGTGTACACCCGGAACCGGGAGGATCATGAGTAGCATTTGAGGACTGTTCTTTAGACCTTCAGATAAAAGACGTTATATGCAAATTTTCGAAGTGTGAATTCTACTAGATTCAGTGGAATTTTTGGGTCATGTGGTATCGAGTGAGGGGATCAAGGTAGATCTGAAGAAGTTGGAAACAGTGTTAAGTTGGCCCATACCATCCTTAAGTATGGATCCGGAGTTTTCTTGGCTTGGTAGAGTATTATCATCGATTTGTAGAGGGTTTCTCGTCTATTGAAGCACCTATAACCAGGGTAACATAGAAGGGTGCTCTGTTCACGTGAACCGAAGAGTGTGAGGAGATCTTTCAAAAGCTTAAAACTCCTTTGACCACCGCCCCAATGTTAGTATTGCCTACTTGTTTGGGGTCTTATATGGTGTATTTTGATGCGTCACACATTTAGTCTTCGCGCGGTATTGATGCAGGACGGTAGGGTGATTTCCTATGCATCTAGACAACTGAAGGTACATGAGAAGAACTATATTTTCCACGACCTCGAGTTAGCAACTATTGTTCATGTATTGAAGATCTAGTGGTACTATTTGTATGGTGTTCCTTGTGAGGTCTACATCGATCACCAGAGCATGTAGCATCTATTCAAATAAAAGGATCTTAAGTTACGGAAACTGAGGTGGTTGGAGTCGCTTAAGGACTATGATATCACAATTCTCTATCCTCCCGGGAAGGCCAATATGGTGGGTGATGCCTTGAGTCGCAAGGAAGAGAGTTTCAGCAGCTTAGCATATCTACCGATACCAGAAAGGCCACTAGCCTTGGATGATCAAGCCTTGGCCAACCAGATTGTAAGATTGGATATTTTTTTAGCCGAGCTGAGTTTTCGGTTGTGTGGTTTCACGGTCTTCTCTTTATGATCGTATCGAATAGCGTCAGTGTGACGACCCCCATCTGCTTGTTCACAAGGACACGGTTCAGCACGACGATGCCAAAGAGGATAGTATTGGAGAGGACGGTGTATTACGGATGTAGGGTAGACTATGTGTGCCCAATGTAGATGGCTTGTGTGAGTTGATTCTCCCGAAGGCTCATACTTCACGATAATCCATTCATACAGGTGCCCCGAAGATGTATAGGGACTTAAGGCAACACTATTGGTGGAGGCGGATGAATAAGGACATAGTTTAATATGTAGCTTGGTGCTTAAACTATCAGCAGATGAAATATTAGCATCAGCGGCCTAGTGGATGTCTTAAGAGGTTAGAGATTCCAGAGTGAAAATGGGAGAGAATAACTTTGAATTTTGTTATTTGGCTCCCACAAACTCGGAGGATGTTCAATGGTGTATGAGTGATTATGGATAGATTGATCAAGTCATCTCATTTCATTCTAGTGGCGACTACTTAATCTTTAGAGTAGATGGCTCAAGTTTATATTCACGAGATTGTCAGGCTTCATGGCGTGCCAGTATCTCTAACACGGGTACGCAATTTACATGGCGGTTCTAGAGAGCCATACAACATGAGTTGTGCACGCGAGTGGAGTTAAGTACAGCATTTCACCCTTAGACGGGCGGATAGTCCAAGACCAATATTCAGAAATTACGGGCTATGATTCGTGTGTGTGTGTGTGATGGATTTTGGGGGATCTTGGGATAAATTCTTTTCGCTTGTGGAGTTTGCATACAACAACAGTTATCAGTCGAGAATTCAGATGGCACCGTATGAGGCTTTGTATGGTAGGTTGTGCGGGTCTACGGTGGGTTGGTTTGAGCCAGGTGAGGCTAGGCTATTAGGTACAGACTTGGTTCAAGATGCATTGGAAAAGGTTAAATTAATTCAGGATCGACTTCATACAGCAAAATCCTGGCAGAAGAGTTATACGGATCAAAAGGCTCGCGATGTTGGATTCATGGTTGGGGGAGGATCTTACTCCTTCTCCCATGAAGGGTGTTATGAGGTTCGGGATGAAGGGTAATTTGAGCCTTAGGTATATCATACCTTTTGATATTCTTGAGAGGGTTGGAGAGGTGGCTTATAGACTTGCACTACTACCTAGTCTCTATGCAGTTCATCCAGTGTTCCATGTTTCCATGATTCGGAAGTATCACGCCCATTCATCTCATGTGTTAGCCTTCAGCTTAGACCAGTTGGAAGAGGGTCTATCTTATGTCGAGGAGGCGATGGCCATTTATGACAGGCAGGTTCAAAGTTGAAGTCGAAAAACATCACTTCAGTGAAGGTTTAGTAGAGGGGTCACCCTGTTGAGGAGGCGACTTGGGAGACTGAGCATGATACGCGTGGCCGCTATCCTCATCTTTTCACCACTTCGATTATGTCTTTATACTCCTTCGAGGATGAACGTTTGTCTTACGAGAGGGAGGATGTAACGACTCTGTCGGTTATTTTGAATGTATTAGCCTCGACCCCTTACTTATTACCTTCCCCGTGTTATACTATGGTTACGTGACTTGCCGGGAGGTTTGGTTTTTGGTTTCGGAGCGAAATGAGACACATGATCCCCAAATTGAAAGCTTAAGTTGAAAAGGCTGACCGGATGTTGACTTATGTGTATACGACTCCGGAATGGAGTTTTGATTGTTCCGCTAGCTCCTTTTTGTGACTTTAGACTTAGGAGAGTGTCTGAATTGTGAATTGAAGGTTTGTAATTGAATTAGGCTTTAAATGGCTAAGGTTGGAAATTGGTGGAAATTTGAAAAGTGTCACCGGGAGTGGACTTTTTAATATCGGGGTCGGATTCCGATTCTGGAAGTTGGAATAGGTCTGTAATGTCAATTATGACTTGTGTGAAAAATGTGAGGCCAATTAGACGTGATTTGATGGGTTTCAGCTTCGAATGTTGAAGTTACAAGTCTATTAATATGTTCATTATGATTGAATTAGGGTGTGATTCATGTTTTTGATGTTGTTTGATGTGATTAGAGGCCTCGACTAAGTTCATATCGTGTTTTAGGACTTGTTGGTATTATTGGTGGAGGTCTGAGGGGCGATTCGGATCGATTACAGATCATTTTTTGGCTTTTGGAATTGCTGAAGCTCCCACCTTCTCGTGTCATTTCACCTACGCTGGGATTGGTTGTAGGTTCGGACTCGCATAAGCGAGCTTTGAGTCGCAGATGAGAAGATGACCTTGCCTGGGAGTGGTCACAGAAGCAGAAAGATTATCCGCATAAGCGCCTTCACTTCTGCGATGCTAGTGCGTAGAAGCGACAATGGTCGCAGGTGCGACGTTGCATCCGCATAAGCGGGATCTGGCATTACCTTTCCTTCATGAATCAAGTTCCCTCACACAATGGGATGACCCAAAAGGTCATCCTAAGTAATTCTAGCTAAATCTGTGTTCCGAGGCCCCGAAAGCGTCCGTTAATCTCACCTCGATATACGTGCGCAGCCCGGGCGTGTAGCTTGAAAGTCTTTATGTTGAAATTTGATGAAAATAGAATTTTATGATAATTAAATGAATAAAGTTGACTTTGGTCAATATTTTTGGTAAACGGACCCGGACCCATGATTTGACGGTCCCGGAGGGTCCGTAGGAAATTATGGGACTTGGGGGTATGCCCGGAATCGAATTCCGAGGTCCCAAGCTCGAGAAATAATTTTCTAAAGAAAATTGTTATCTGAAGATAATAAAGGATTTTGAAAATGAATAATTAAGTGAAAACCGTGTTACTGGGCCCGTATTATGGTTCCGGAGCCCGGAACAGGTTTAATATATGTTATGTGAATTATCTGTGAAATTTGGTGTAAAACGGACTTGAAATGACGTGTTTCGGTTCAAAATTGGAAAAGTTAAGCTTTATGAAGTATTAAGAAAATTCTATGAGTTTTAAGGTTTAATTCCTTGTTTTTGATGTTATATTGGTGATTTAAAAGCTTGAATAAGTCTGTAGGATGTTTTGGGAGTTGTGTGTGTTTTTTATTTTGAGACCCGAGGGCTCGGGTGAGTTTCGGGTAGCTAGCGGGGTGTGAAATGCATAGTTTTTTTCTTCAACTTGTTGGTGTCCAGGTATTTACTCTATGCGAACGCACCCAAAGGGATGCGAACGCATAGAGTAAAAGTGGGGTCTGGGGGAGCTGGGTAATTAGTGTTATGCGAACGCACCCAGTGTGGTGCGAACGCGGAGGGCAGTGGGGTTAGGGCTGTGCGAACGCACTCTAGCAGGTGCGAACACGGAGGGTAGCTTAGGAGGGGCAGTGCGAACGCGGGTAGGGGGTGCGTCCGCACTGGGTAAGGTAGGTCCGGGGTGCGGGAGTGGTATTTGACCTGTGCGAACGCAGCTATTGGCTGCGAATGCATAGGTCTGTTTGGTAAAACCTGTGCGAACGCATAGAGTTATTTTCTACAGTGATTTTATTAACTCCAAAATAGACCCATTACAGGATTTCACTCTTTTCTCACTTCCTCCTTCTTCCCCAAACCTCCATAGACGAAATTTAAGCCCTCCAACCTCCATAGCTCCATAGGTAAGTTTTCTTAACATCATTTTCTCTTGCTTTCATCAACTAATCACTAGATTCTAGGCCTAAAAACATGAAATCAAGGTAGAAATTAGGGGTTTTGAGTAGAGTTACGTTTTTGGGAATTTTGGGTAATTCAACCCCAATTTGGGGTCGGAATTCAAAACAAATCATATATTTGAACTCGTGGGGTTATGGGTGATCGGTTTTGATCCGAGCCTCGTGTTTGGACCAAGCGAGCCCGGGGTCAAATTTTTGTATTTTTGGAAGAATGATAGCAATTGAATATCTAGGCTATGGGATTGTGTTATTGAGTCTTTATTGATATTATTGAATTAATTATGCCTAGATATCGTTGTTTCGGAGTCGGATTATAAAGGAAAGACGGTCTTAGAGGGTTGATTGCTATACTTTGGACCCGAGGTAAGTGTCTTGCCTAAATTTGGTGAGGGAATAGGTATTATTTGCTATGTGCTAAGTGATTATCATGTTCATTGCATAGGTGAGGTGACGAGTACCTATGCAATGTGTGTCAAGCATGCCCGTGAGTCTATTTTGATAGAAATCGTAGTATTTCTCCCATGTTTATCATATTATGAGGTTGTCTCTACTTGGTAAATTATTCGTGTTGAAAGTATTGGTTGTTGAGCTTAAGAAGTGTTGATACAATTGAGAATCCAAGTGTTAAGTATACAATTGAGGTGATTGGTTATAGTTGAGACCCTTGCCGGGCAATTGTTGTGATATTGATTTATGTTTTCCCCTTGNGATGCCGTGCCATTATTTACATTTCTGGTATTTGTACTTGTTTCGTTAGCTATTGTGTTAAATTGCCTCCCTTGTTTACTTCTATATGTCAGTTTAACTGCTTCATTTCACTTGTTCCCTTTACTGCTCCTGTATCCCTTACTTGTCTGCTTACTCTTACCTTGTATTATCCCTGTTACCCACTGTAGAATTGAACAGGTTATCATTATTGTCAAGTCTAGCCTCGTCACTACTTCGGTCGAGGTTAGGCTCAGCACTTACTCAGTACATGGGGAGTTAAGAATGCACTCTTGGTACGGGCTGATCGATCCCTGGCAGTGCATAGCTATTCTCCCTCATGACGCCAGCCGGATGTTTTACTCCTGTGTGCGCATGATTATTTGGCATTGTTTCATGGATATTGACTTATGTTTGATATTTGGGGAAAGAAAGTGGCCATTGTTACCGTTCCAGTACTTACTTGGATTTCTGTGCTTTATACATAACTGCTACTCACTGTCTTACATGTCCTTTGCTTTTATTCGTTTTATCATTGTTATATCATATTGTTGGACCTTACTGGGTGTCAAGTCGACCTCTCGTCACTAATTCTTCGAGATTAGACGAGATACTCACTGGGTACATATATGTATAGGTACTGATACTACACTTTCTTTGCATTTTGTTGCACATGTACCTTTATAGTACAGTGATTGATTTGGAGACTTATACGGGCTGCATTCTTCTAGAGGAGTTCCACAGTTGCCGGAGTCTCCCTTCTCTGTACTTACATTTTATATTTATTGCCTTTGTCCAATTTGTTTTTCGGACAAGCGTTTTATAATTGTATAAATCCTTAGAAATTGCTCATGGACTTGTGTCACCGGGTTCTGAGGATGTCTTGGTATTTCTTTTCGGTATTAAGTTGGTTTTCTTGCCATATTTAAATTTTGAAATTTATTTATTTAATAATGAAAATGCAAGAAGAGGCTTCGATTCTAAAATGTTAAACAGGAATGTGTTCCAACTGATTAAGGGGTCGGCTTGCCTGACAGTGGTGTCTGCCGTCATCACAACCCATAGGTTTTGGGGCGTGACAACGTGGTATCAGAGCTCTAGGTTCCCGTAGGTTTCACGAGTCATGAGCAAGTCTAGTAGAGTCTTGTGGATCGGTACAGAGACGTCTGTACTTATCTTCGAGAGGCTACATCGTTGTTAGGAGTACTTCCCTTCTTGATTCCTCATCGTGCGATTTGATTCCATTAGGGCTTATGCCTATCTTTCTTCCTACTCAATCTTATACGTCGTGAAGCCCTTGCTATGATTCGAGGAGTTGATGAATTGAAATAGTGCTACGGATATGGTGCGAGATATTCCATGTGCAGTTGGTTGGGGCTGTCATTGTTACCCTGCAGAAGAATAATATGTTGTATCAGCTCAGTAATTGTGTTAATGAGGACTTTGAAGCCATGATCAGGTGGTTATGAAACTTACGGTTGGTTGTGGCGCGATGTTGATATGAGGATAGAACGTTTGCCCATGTGGTGGGGTGAGATTTTAGTATCTTTGTTCCGGAGGAGGAAAAGCATTTAGATTATAAATGGTCAAGCTTGGGTGATAAAAGTAATGAAGCTTGGTGTTATCGAGCAAGGTGGATATTCACCCGTGTTGTGGTACCGATGTTTGATCGAATAGGACATGTTAAGTTCGCTGGTGCTCTAGTTCTTCGATTGCCTTGGGTTAGAGTGTTATGAAGTGGTGTTTAAGAAGCAGCTGTTATAGACCGTGGTGTGCAGTGGTTAAGGTATTGAATGAGCATTTCTAATGAAGGTAGCTCAAGAAAGTTGATCATCAGAGAGTTTGAAGTCGTGGGGATCTGATGGTTCAAGAGCTACAGAGAATAATATTGGATTGAGGCCGCAACTGAGAAGCATGCGATGAAGGGAGCCATGTGAAAAGTATCAGGTAGCGGCTAAATCTCTAAATGCCAGGCGTCGAAGGCGGAAGTCGGCTACTTGCTTAAAGGAATGAGTCCAACTAGGTAAGAAGTGGCAGTATAGCCTATGAGTTCAGTGGTAAGGCGGTTGTCTGCCTTAGAGAGGAGTTGAAGTGATTTGAGAAATTTTGTGGACAGAGGGTAGGTCCACAAGCGTAAACCGAAATGTTTGTTATTCAGCGGAAGGTTAGATTCCACCGAGAGGAGTTGTTGGGATGAAGAAGGATGCAGCATAGCTTGGAATCAGAAGTTGTTGTCGCGCGCATGGTGGATGTCCCTGAGGAGCGGTTGGACAAGTAAAGTCGGTGAATGAGGACAGGCTTAGGATGGGGGTCTTGTTATTGAAGAAAGTGAGAATCATAGCGTAATGGTAGGTGTCATTTGGCTAGTTTCCTCGAGTGGGTTGTCTTCTGTGAGTAGGTTAGCGGTTGTAGGGATGGTAAGTTCTGTGCGGAGTCACAGTGGCTAGTCGGTAGGAGGCACAATATGCGAGTAGTGCTAGAGGATTCGAGTATTTGGGGGATGCTAATGGGGAAATTCATAGGAATTGGACGGATTGGTTGAGCCAGGTCATGTCAACAAAGAAGAAAAGATCTAAGCAGTGTCTGGAGTGGTGCAGGGAGTAGCTTCGGGCTAAGTGGGGGAGTCCCACCACCTGTAGTTGGGTTGTAAGGTTGTGTCCTCATGGGATTACGGATTGTCAGTATATTGGCAACTTGTTACAACTAAGAGAAAGGAGTAAAGTGGTAATTGAATATGGCATTCGATAAATATGTACGAAGTTGGTCCTATTGGACCAAGGTTAGACTATGGAAGATTTAGAATTTGTGCTTAAGGCTTAGGCAAGTTGTAAGGGAAGTGACTCAGTCACGTTCTTTATTGAGAGCATGTTCATGTGCTAGAAGAGCCTTGGAGTTGATTGTATTCGGGGCCAGTCAGAGTGAGTGACTCTCAGCAGTGGTCCTAGTGAATTCGAAGGTTAGAAGTTGTGGTGTTTAAGGGTTTCAGGCAGTCATATGATTGAGAATCGAGCTTCTGCAGCATAATCTCTGAGGAGAAGGAAAATGGTTGGAGTGTCCTATGTTATTTCAGCACGCAAGATAGAATTGGAGGAGTGAGAGAAATAAACTCCGAGTTATAGAAAGATTATCAAGAGGTTGTGAGATGGGTTGCGGAATTTTGGCAGCGTGGTCTCGTGAATCAAGGTCACTCGGGATGAGTGAGGGTTGAGTTGCTATGAGTTGAAAGAAGTTACTATTATCATGAGGCAATTAAAGATGATTAAAAGAAGATGGTTAGCCATGATGGAACGGCGCATGTACGAGAGTGATCAGTTCCTTCGGTATGATTGAGTACGTGAATGGTTTATGTAGATATGTGTGGGGCTCGTCGTCCGTCGTAATAGATTTCATTTGGAAGCATTCAAGTGTTATGGCCTGTCAGGTGTAGGCGGATCCCGAAAGGTTTATGGTGGTTCAGACCACTACTTGAGGATTTGCATGTATTGTGATTGTGAGAGCTCATTTGTGTGTTGTTATGGTTCTCATGACTTGAAGTAAATAAAAGGTTTCTATATGTGATGAAGTGTTCACCCTGTTAGTGGTTCAGGAGTTATGGTGGAACTTTCTATGCTATTCTATATTGGCATGTTAGGTGCAATAAGCGGTATGTAACTGGAAGTAAGAATTGAGATTGCGGTTCGGTGTTAACAAGGATGTCATGATGCACGGAGGAGCAGGACCAAAGGATTTAAATGATTAGAATAAACTGATATTATCTTCATTGTCATCTGAGTTTGGTGTTTGGTGAAAGAGGCTTGTATCCTGGTTACGGGTCCTTGAATTGTTTTACAGCCTTAGCGTGGTCGGTGGTATTGATATGCATACTTGTTGCCTTGTGTGGAAAGTCGTGGGAGTGTGACCACGGGAAGATTGTGTAAGCGTGACTCGTAGTCACCTGATTGATTGCAGAATTAGACCAAGTATAAAGGAGTGTAATGTTGCTTAATTGAGAATTTATGCCTGGAAGGCGCTCGGCTCAGTTGGTTGTGGATTGTGGGGTGTTTATCTCGGCTATGATGGTTGTCCTCGTGTGTATAAGAAAAAGGAGGCGGGTTGTTTGGACCCAGGTAAGGCTATAAGCCTAGTTCAATGTGAGCAGAATCGGCTTGAAGTGAGTGAATGGACTTAAACAAGATTTTGGGCTTCATGCGAGTTAGAGGTGTTAATTTCAGTATGGCACTCCTCAAGGAGGGGCATTGGGATATCATGTGTTTTCCCGTCTTCGTCAAATTCATGTGATATTGCGATTGTGCCGTGTGAGTTGTGAAACGGCTTGGTAATTTCTTACGTGTTGAGATTCCGCGTAGTGATGTGGTGATGTGAGCAGGATGGCTCCTAAGATTCAGATTATATATATCGCACCTCAGTCGTGCTGGAGTTTTTGTAGAATATGGCTCTATCAGTCTCCCCAGAATGGTATTATGCACTTAGCGTGCTTATGACCGATATTCAGTGACTTGTAATAGTAAGCTATTCAGCTCCGTGTATATTTCCTTATGTAAATCTTATGAGGGGATCGGGTGGCACGCCGCCACAGGTATATTATTTGGATCAATTTGCCTGCCGCAACAGTGTGATGTTGAGCAAGACTCCTATAATGATTATTCTTGTGTTTTACTTCCTATTTCCCTGAGGAAAGTTCATATTTATAGCGTGAGTCGGGTAGTCCCTTCCTAATGTCGTTTTCTTTATGTATCGTGTTCGAATTGTGGCCTATTGGCGCATTGTGGCATCGTGTGAGACTGTTGGTTATGCCTGGGGTGATTGGTTATCTGAGCAGTTCGTACTGGGTGAGACGAGATTACAAATTTGGGATCGGTGTGATAGGACTATGCAAGTATATTACAGGACAATCACCATCATTGGTTGCAATGGGATGATGATCTTAGTCAGGAGGAAGGATTTCAATGTTTAGTTAACTCTGCAGTTGGTTAGGAATTTCTACACATTTCCTCCGCTGTGGTGGTATCATCAGCGTTATAGCAAAATGTATGAATGTAACTTATAAGGTGCTTGAGAGCATCAAAGTCGCAGAATTTTGGCTATTAAGATCCATGGAGCGTCATTGTGGTCAGATAATGGATCAGGCGGTGTATGGTGCTGATTTAGCAAGGGCATGCCGTTGTGTTTTGGTGCCTCGTGTGGTAGTTGATTCGGTGTTCAAATGTTAGAAACATGCCTGGCAGAGAATTTCAGATGTTGGAACTACGTTCGGAGCTTATTGTATGAATAAAGGAGGATATCTTCGGATTTGATCAAGCTTATATGCTCAACTGGGTTGTGGTAGCACGGGCAGGTGCACGAGGTGTTTAACAGTGATTCCAGGTAATTTTGGGACAGTTCCTAGCACGTTCGAGGACGAACGTCCGTTTAAGTAGGGGAGAATGTAACGACCCGATCGGTCGTTTTGAGATCCAACGCGTCGTTCAGTAGTTGGGAGTCACGAGATTTTGAGTAAACGACCTCGAAATCAGGATCTGAGAGTTCCAGCAGGTTCGTATGATGATTTCGGACTTGGGCGTATGTCCGGAACGGGTTTTGGATAACCCGAGAGCGTTTCGGTGTATATTGTGAAGTCAGCATTTTTTAAGAAATTTCCTAAGTTTGGCTTGAAGTACATTCCAATGATATTAATGTCTATTTGGGATTCCAAGTCTGGGAATAGCTTCGTATGGTGATTCCGGAGTTGGGAGCGCGATCGGAAGTGAATTCGGATATCCGGAAGTCAATTTAAGGTCATTTGGCTAAAGATAGAAAACTGAAGGTTTTTGAAGAATTGGACCGGAAATGGAAATTTTGATACCAGGGTCGGAATGCGATTCCGGAAATTGGAGCAGGTCCGTAATGTCGAATATGACTTGTGTGCAAAATTTGAGATCAATCGGACGTGATTTGATAGGTTTCGGCATCGGATGTGAAAGTTAGAAATTTCAAAGTTCATAAAGTTGGATTTTAGTGCGATCCGTGATTTCGGCGTTGTTTGATGTGATTTGAATCCTCGAGCAAGTTCGTGGGGTGTTATGGGACTGAGTCGTGTGTTTGGACGGGGTTCCGAGGGCCTCAGGTGTGTTTCGGGGTGGTTTCGGGCCATTTTTCTTCTATTTTGCTACTGCTGCTTTCTGGTGTATCTGGTGTGCTGTGCGATCGCGGCCTTTGAAATGAGATCGCGGAGAAGAAATTATAGGGCTGGAATTTTGGCTTGTGCGATCGCACAGGGTGCGCTTGGAGGCTTCTGGGGCTTAGGTTTGTGCGAACGCATGAGGAATTATGCGAGCGCACAGGAGGAATTTTGGAAGCAGCATGGAAGGCCTGTGCGATCGCGGAGCCTGTGGTGCGATCGCACAGGGTGCGCTTGGAGGCTTCTGGGGCTTAGGTTTGTGCGAACGCATGAGGAATTATGCGAGCGCACAGGAGGAATTTTGGAAGCAGCATGGAAGGCCTGTGCGATCGCGGAGCCTGTGGTGCGATCGCACAGGGTCTGTTCTGGGCAGTGTTGATTTAAAACGGGATTTTGGCATTTCTCCCTCATTTTACATATGCCATGGACGGATTTTGAGAGCATTTCAAGGAAGATTTCAACCAAGCTTCAGAGGTAAGATCATTCTACTTATTTCCAAGTTAAATACAAGATTATATCATGGATTAGAACATGAAAATTAGGGAAAAATTTGTATTTTAAAGAAAACCTAGAAATTTGGAAAATTTGGATTTTAGCCACGAATTGAGCATGAATAATTGAGTCAAATGTGTAATTAAATTAGTAAAGCTTCGGGTAGGGATTTTCTTCAAGAATTTTCGAGGTCCGGGCACGTGGGCCCGAGGGCATTTTGGTCATTTTATTGAGCCGGGCTGAGGAACTTTGTAATTTGAATTGGTTATGATCTATTGAGTATATTTTCATTGAATTATCGTTATTTGGATAGTTTGGGAGCGGCGCGCATCCATTTTAGTCGTCGTAGAGGCTTGGAAGACGGTGATGAATCTTCGGAGCGAGGTGAGTCTCCTTTCTAACCTTGTAAGAGGGAATTGTCCCCATAGGTGTTCTACATACTACATGTAATTGTTTGTTGGGGCTACGTACGTACCAAGTGACGAGAGTCCGTACGTAGAGACTACTATTGTTATGGACGGGTAATTAGGCCCCACATCATGCCCTGTATACTTCTTATAATGAATTATATGTATGTTATAATATCCTGCTGTGTGGTTTTGTTTCTCTGAGATTTATGGATCTTAAAATAATATGGAAGGAAATTGTTTTCACGGAAAAATATTATGAAATGAATTGACTTACGAGAAGGAATATGAAAGAAATTATTTATGGAAAGTATTACGAAAGGAAAAGAAATAACTTATAAGTTTCGTACTCAGGTAAGATATTATTGTTTCCCCGAGCTTTCATTTACTTAAATAATTGGAAAGAATCGTGGTGAGATGAACTTTACATTATATGTGCGCATGTTGTCGCTTAAATGAACTTTACATCCTGTGTGTGCATGTTGTCGCTTCGTTATTTACATCCCGCGAGCGATATGTAATTTCCTTCACTCTTATGGGAGCGGGTCGTACGCCACGGCGGATTTATAGTGCACTCTTGGTACGGGCCGGTCGATCCTCGGCAGTGCATAGGGATTTAATTAAGAATGCACTCTTGGTACGGTTCGGTCGATCCACGGCAGTGCATGGACGAAGTTACACTATGATATGATATGATTCCATTGATAGACGCACTCTTGGCAGGGGCCGGTCGATCCCCGGCAGTGCATAGGCAGATTATTGTTAAGCATGTACTCTTGGTACGGGCCGATCGATCCCCGGCAGTTCATAGCTATTCTCCCCCATGACTCCAGCCGGATGTTTTATTCCTGTTTGCGCATGATTATTTGCCATTGTTTCATGGATATTGACTTATGTTTGATATTTGGGGGAAATAAAGTGGCCATTGTTACCGTTCCAGTACTTACTTGGATTTTTGTGCTTTATACATAACTGGTACTCACTGTCTTACATGTCCTCTGCTTTTATTCGTTTTATCATTGTTATATCATACTGTTGGACCTTAGTGGGTATCAAGTCGACCTCTCGTCACTACTTCTTCGAGATTAGACGGGATACTCATTGGGTACATATATGTATATGTACTCATACTACACTTTCTGTGTATTTTGTTGCACAGGTACCTTTATAGTACATTGATTGATTTGGAGACTTATACGGGCTGCATTCTTCCAGAGGCGTTCCACAGCTGCCGGAGTCTCCCTTCTGTGTACTTACATTTTATATTTATTGCCTTTGTCCAATTTGTTTTTCGGACAAACGTTGTATAATTGTATAAATCCTTAGAAATTGCTCATGGACTTGTGTCACCGGGTTCTAGGGATGTCTTGGTATTTCTTTTCGGTATTAAGTTGGTTTTCTTGCCATATTTAAATTTCGAAATTTATTTATTTATTAATGATAATGCAAGAAGAGGCTTTGATTCTAAAATGTTTAACAGGAAAGTGTTCCAACTGATTAAGGGGCCGGCTTGCCTGACAGTGGTGTCTGGCGCCATCACAACCCATAGGTTTTGGGGCGTGACACGAGGTAAGTGTCTTGCCTAACTTTGGTGAGGGAATATGTATTGTATGCTATGTTCTAAGTGTTATCATGTTCAATGCATAGGTAAGGTGACGAGTACCTATGCATTGTGTGTCAAGCATTCCCGTGAGTCTAATTTTGATAAAAATCTTGTTATTACTTCCATGTTCGTTATATTATGAACTTGTCTCTACTTGGAGGCCGTTATTGTTGGAAATCTTGGTTGATGAACCTATGAAGTATTGGTTTGATTGAAAATCCAACTGTTAAGGATATATTTGAATTGATTGGTTATAGCTAAGACCCTTGCCGGGCAATTGTTGTGATATTGATTGATGATTTCCCCTTGTCGGGTGATATTGAAATGTATTTCCACTATGTTGTACTCCTTTCCATTATATCTGTCATTGTTTGGTGAGGAAGAGTGTAAAATACGAAGGGTGATGTCGTGCCATGATATTTGATTACATTGCATAGTGAGGAAGAGTGTAAAGCACGAAGGGTGATGTCGTGCCATGATTCATATTGATTATAAGCATGAAGGTTAATGTCGTGCCATAATTTACATTGACTATAAGCACGAAGGTTAATGTCGTGCCCTGATTTATATTACCTTACATTGTACATTGCATTGTGAGGAAAAGAGTAAAAGCACGAAGGGTGATGTCGTGCCATGATTATTACTATTTCACATTATACATCGCATTGTCAGGAAGAGAGTAAAAGCACGAAGGGTGATGCCGTTCCATTATTTACATTTCTGATATTTATACTTGTTTCGCTAGCTATCATGTTAAATTGCCTCCCTTTTCTACTTCTATATGTCTATTTAACTGTTTCCTTCACTTGTTTCCCCTTTACTGCTCCCGTATCACATACTTGTCTACCTATCTTTTGCCTTGTTTTTCCATGATTTGAGTTGTAAAATAGAACAGGTTAACGTTGTGGCTAAGTCTAGCCTCGTCACTACTTCGGCCGAGGTTAGGCTCGGCACTTCCTCAGTACATGGGATCGGTTGTACTGATACTACACTACACGTCTTTATGCTGTGCAGATCCCGCATCCGGACCCTGTGGACAGCGCTGAAGGAGTCACCTTCAGTCCACTTTCGAGACTTCAAGGTATACCGCTGACGTTCGTGGGCCTTGGCGTCTCACCTATCCGTGGATATCCACTCTGTCTTGTCTTTTATCTAGCTTTCGAAGACAGTGTTATATTTTCTTTCAGACTTTGGATTTAGTATTCCTATAGAAAGTTCGTGAGATTGTGACACCCCGGTTTTGGCTTTATTCTACGTTATGAATGTTATTATTACATTTTGTATTTTTTTTGAATTTCTAATACATTTACCGTTTTAAGGATTTTGAAGTGTCTTTGGCTATTTCTGTTAAAGTTTAAAAAGTGTTTTTCTTTATTACTGATAAAGTGGGTTGGAAATACTAGTTTTAATTGTATACGTTGGCTTGTCTAGCATGTTCAACGTTAGACGCAGTCGCGGCCTGAAGGTGAAATTTCGGGTCATGACAGCACTAGTAGGAGGTTGAGTGCTCTTCTTCGGGTTCCTCGGATCTTGAAACTTATACAAATGAAAGGGACCAATTGGCTAGACATTCATATCAAATGGCATAGAGTCTACCTTGGAGTCAATCAAGATCTCTGTTATAGTTCTCGGGTAGGCGTAGAAAGTGTTACTCTGCTGAGCTACCAAGGTGATATTTGCAGAAATCAAGGAACCCACATTGATTGGGTACCCGACCATGATAGAAGCTACTAGTACTGCCTTTGGCAACAGTAAGCTGTTCTCATTTAGGCACGGGTCAAATCTAGTGCACATAAAGGTCTGCCACTCTTTTACCTTAAAGCTTAGAGTCTAGAGAGGATTGGCACTCCGGCACCTATCCAAGGATAAGTATGCCCAGGTGCAAGAATCTCACCAAACCTCTAACCTCCTCCCTCTCATCCAACTTAGCTAAATACTCTTTTACCTCTACATTTTCAAGACCGAGGTATGTGTTCAAAGTGTTTTGAGGACTCTATTTTCTTCAAGATTTTAATTATTTTTTAAAAAAATCACACAAACCCAAAGGGACTAATGTGCTGCTTTACTTTTTCATGCAAAAATAATGTTAAAATTGTGCCACATAATAAAAAGAAACTACCATTTTTTGTTGTTGGAAAAAGTAAATACTTTTTCTACAATATGAAAAAATACTCATTTTGTTAAAATGATAGAAAATACTTTCTCTACATCTTGAGAAGAAAATATTCACTTTGTTAAAATGACAGAAAATATATTTTACTACATTTTGTTGAAAGAAAATAGTTTTTCTACATCATAAAAGAGTACTTTTTTGTTGAAATAAAAGAAAATATTTTTTCTACATCATGAAAAGAAAGTACTTTTTTGGCTGAAATGAATGAAAATAGTTTTTTACATTATGAAAAAAATAATACTTATTTTGTTGAAGTTAAAAAGAAAGTACTCTATCTACAACATGAAAAGAAAGTACTCTTAATAATATTTCTATTTAAGGTGGGAGTAGGGCAAGGTTGGGGGAGGGTGAGTGGGTATGGTGGGGGTGGGGTAGGGGTAGGGGTAGGGGATGGTGGGGTATGGGTAGGGTGTGGGGAATAAGGTGGGCAAGGTTGAAGAAGAGCTTTGCAAAAAAAAATTATTTCTTTTGATAGGGAAAATATTTTCCTCCAATTGAAAGAAAATGAGGAAAATGAGTTCATGAGGAATATATTTTTCAAAACTTTTAAGCCAACCAAATATGGAAAAATTGGAAAACGTTTTCCGGAAAAATATTTTTCTTCATACAAAACACACCCTTTAACTAGTTCAATTTCTTGTTAGCCAAGTTTCCTAGAATAAATCCCTCTTTCTCAAGGAAGAACTAAATCAAATAGGCATGAATCAATAATTGCAACCATTAATTCTAAGTATAAAGCATAAAAGGCTAAATAACATCCACACAATCAATAGCAAGCACTAATATTAAACACCCATAAGTTTTACACATTAGGGTTGGGTCACAACCCTAGATAAAATATATACGCATAATAATTGACATGGAACAATAAATAAAGAAATAAAAAGAAGAATTAAAGACGTAAAACTATAACTAAATTGGAAAATTAATAGATCTTCTCTAATTGTAGTCTCAAGTTGCCCAAAATAGCTAAAGATAATCGCTAGCTGCTGCTATAGTACAAAAGTTGCCCTAAAAAGTGCTTCTCGTCTATTTATAGTGCTCTAGAATATATGACTAAAATACCCTCCGGAGTGTTCTGCATCCGCATAATTACATATGTGGTATGTACTTTGGTAGGTTGCTCTTGCAAGTGCTTTTAGTTGAGGGAACTTTGTGGCTGCACATAAGCTTCCGCAAAGGCACTTCAGCTTCTGCGACCGCACTATTTTTCTATGGACCCCATTTTGAGGAGGCTTTAGACTTGTTCTATTGCATATTCTCTAATGTCTCAGTCTTGGAAGTGCATACTTCCAGTGCGATTGCACTTTTTGGTTTGCAGACCGCACTTCTGCCAAAATCCACTTAAGCTTCAGAACTTATTTTGTGGTGGCATATAGTTATCTGCGGGCTGCATTTGCTTTTGCGGCCGCAAACGTAATTATGCGGGCCACACTTTTCTTTGCAGTTCTCCTCTTGACTGCTTTGAGCTGAAACGTCTCTTCATTGTGTTACATGTTTCGTTGAGCTGGCATTCTCTAGCATGACTGCAATTCAACCATATTCATTAGATTACATGACAAAAATCTTCACTTTCGTACTAAAACTAAAGCAAGAAGGTACTAATAAGTGGTTAAAATCCACACATATCAATCTCGCACTGTAACTCAACTAAATCCTTCATACGCTTATGTAGCACCAGCCATAGAATACCTCAAATGTTCTGCTAAGCGCTTATCCATTCTCACGAGTGTCATGTAACCTTCCTCAAGTGATCTGAACTTAAATTGCATCACATACATCCCACTGGGTAGGAAGAAAATGCTTCACCAAAACATCATAAGGATCACACAACCTCATAACATCCCGCAGGAGTTAAGCCACCTTCTCAGCCTCAAATTGTCATCTCCCTATGCTTTTTCATGGCCATAACCACTATGAAATCATTTAATCCTCCTGACTCTGAACTCGTCAGCAGAACATAAGAATCTAATCATCCCAGAATGAGCAACTAAATGATCCCTAACACACTCATAACTCAAGAATGTACAACACATCAAGCCAGAATTCGAGCATCCATAGTCCTTTCACATCCCAAGCAAAGTTCTTCTTGTCATATCCAACCCACCTAAGCATAGTCCTCAGTCACATGACACTCATCATATAGTTATCCAACTACTGACTACCCTATCAATCCAACTCCTAAGGACACTACCAGACATATAAGTCTATATGTACATACTCATACAACTTAAACTACTGAGCCCAAGCAGTCGTCTAAACCTGGCCTCAAGTCCTCCAGACTGGCCCAATCTCCTCAACACAAAGAACATATCTCGCACCTCACCTACGATATCACAAGCCATCGATGCATAGCTGATACTGAGTACACAACATAATACGAGTAGATGAAAAGAATTCAAAGAGATACGCTTCAATATAAATCAATGTCTCATGAATATGAAAATAAAGATCGCAAATTTTCCTACATGCCATGTAGCCTCTCAAAGATAGGTGTGGACGTCATTATACCGATCCGCAAGAATCTAGTAGACGCTTGCTCATGACTCATAGAACCCATGAACCTAGAGTTGTGATACCAAGTTGTCACAACCCGAAATCCATTTAATCGTGATGGAACCTAATCCAACTCGCTAGGTAAGCCAAATTACAGACAACATACTCAAATGAGAATAATAAGAATCAATAAGTGAAATAACTAACTTTCTATAAAATATCCCAAGGATTGGTAGTACAAGCCATGATCCACTAAGACTTAGATTTACAAAGCTTGTATGAAAATAAATACAACATTTGTTTGGAATGTACATAAATAGAATTCGAATCTAAAACTACCAAGGACAAGTAGTATCTATATCCGGAAAGCAGGTACATCTTCAGTGCAAGCTCCAATCATCCACAGCATCTTAGCTCCAAGATCTACATGCAAGGTGCAGAAGTGTAGTGTGAGTAAAACTGACCCCGTGTACTCAACAAGTATCATAGCTAACCTCTGCGGGGTAATAGAAGCAAGAATTATAAAGGATACCCACTAATCACCTGTACAGTTCATAAATTCAACAAGTACAGAACAATAATATGATCAACTCATGAATCACATAAAGAACCACCTTGGGGCACACAACTTTCTTAACGTACTCTGGTATAAGGGAAATATGCAAATAATCAGGTAAACAAGCAAGAAAATTGCAAGTAAGGATGAAATACAATAACCAAGTATCAATCTGTTGTGTCGCGCAACCCGATCCAAATAGAAATAACAATACGACTCTAAGGCCCACACCAGAATCTCAATAACCAAACCAAGCCATTGATCAGCCTTCCCAAGGCCCACATCAACAAGAAACCTGTCGGTTTCTCACAATCCACGTGTACACCATCAAGAAGGAACATGAGAGGGGGACCCTAGGGGGATGGATGCATATCCACACACTACACTTACAACTCACGTGCTAATAATATCAACCGCAGGGACAACTCACCTGTTGCACGGATAATTCACATGCCAATAATATATCAATCACATAGACAACACATGTTGCACGGACAACTTACATGCCAATAGTCATAACCCGCCCAGCATGGTCACATGCTCAATATTACAATCCTTCTGGTGTGGTCACATCTCAATATTACAATCTGCCCTGTGTGGTCACATGATCAATATCATAATCCTCCTGGTGTGTTCACGGGCTTAATAACACAATATGACCGACGTAGTCACGGGCTACCACTCTAATCCATATCTCACATAAAGCATATATGCAAGAATACATGTACATGATCAATAAACATCAAATTTCATACTCTTGGATGGTATAAGTGACATGCTAAGGTGTAGGCATGTGCAAAGTGTACTATTATAACTAAAATTAGGAAAATACATCACGAAAGTAACAATTATTGGGTTCAATCGGGATATTAATCTCTATGTAATCTCAAGCATGGCTCAAATAGATCAGAACATGGATACTAATGTAAGAACCATCACAACATGAAGCTTAGCAATTAATGCAAGATATATCATAGCCTAAACACTACCTCGAGGATGGAAACTACTTCGGTTCATGCACATGGGCTCAACCCCACACATGTGTGCCACCTATGGTTGTCCAACGGGACGGGACGGGACAAAATTAACGAGACGGGATGGGACGGGACGATATTTAGGCGGGACGGTCGCGGGACGGGGAAACGGGATGGGACAAACGAGACGAAATGGCAGTCTCGTCCCGTCCCGCTAACAAACGAGATGGGACGGGATGGGACGGGACGAAGCGGGACGGTACGGGACGAGATCGCGGGACAAAAAATGCCCTCTTTTGAAAAAAAAAATTATTTAAGCATTAAGTTTGGCAACGATTATTTTTTTGATAATGACTAAGTTTTTAAAGTTTGCAACGGCTAGTTTTTTTACTTATTTAATAAACTTAAAACTTAAACCGAAATTAGAAAACTAGGTAAAGAATTATAAAATATTAAAATAAAAGACTTATAATGAAAAATTCTAGTAATTATAAATATATAATAGAGTTATAATTTATTTAATGTAATTTCAAGTCATTAGTAACTAAGTAAGAGTGTAAGACAATTCATAAAAATAATTCAACGCTTAAAGCTTTTTATTATACTAGTTCCCGGATACGTGCGTTGCACGTGTATCCCATACTTAGTAATATAAATTATTTTAAAAATACTATAGTTCTGTTGATATTAATTAGAAGAGGGAGAAGAGATTAGAAAGCATGATTATTATTTATTAATACATAGTATATATTTTTAATTTTGTACATTATAGTTAAACATTATGAATCATGATTGTATTTATAAGAAAATGATTTCGTTCATATAAAAATCCGAAACTTCAAGTTAAGAGAAATAAAAGGAGAATTGTCGCAAATGCAAGCTCTAGAATTTTTGTAACAGGCATGAGATGTTTAAGAAATAACTTTATTTGTAGTAGTATTTATTATAGTGAATGTTCACTAATTGCATCACATTCATTATATTATACTAATATGGTATTTAATATAATAATGAGTATTTACATTTCTATCCCAAAAATATTAGCAATAATATTTAATAGAAGGGCAATACTGTCATTCAAATTTTTGTAAGGATATTTTAGTATTTTAATCTTCAACTAAGATGTTCAGCTTTATAATATAGTATGATTAATAGAACTTTCAAATCCAACATACAAATATAGGTGCCATAATTTAAATAAGAAATTAATTAAAAAAATTAACACAAAAATTAAACACACAAATGAAATACGAAAAAATAGAACACGTAAAGTAAACACAAAATGATACACAAAAACTATATATTAAAATTAGGAGATGGAACGAGTGCACCGTGATTAAAATTGAAACTTGAAGAAATTGCTCCAAATACTTGACGAATTAATTTGAAGCTTGAAAGTTGCTCCAAAAAATTGCCCAAATACTTTAAACTTATCACTTGATAGTTGATACTTTATAGTGAGTTGAGCGAATAAAATAGATAGAATGTAAGAGATTTGAGAGAGAATGATTGATTTTTGTGGGAAAAAATGAATAAGGATAGGGGTTATTTATAGTAGAAAATAGGCGGGACAGACGGGACGGGACGAAACGGGACGGGATGGGACGGGACAGGCAGGACAGGCGCGACGGGACGGGACGAAACGGGACAAAACGGTACAGGACAAATAGGACGAAATGGTCGTCCCGTCCCATCCTGTGTCCCGTTTAACATGGTCCCATCCCGTTTAGAATCAAGTGGGACAGGACGGGACGGGACAGGATGGGACGCGGGACGGGACCGGGACGGGACGGGACGTCCCGTCCCGTTGGACACCCTTAGTTCCACCTATAGCACATAGCTATCACTAATAACTCTACCAACTAATTCCTCAACCAAGTTTAGGTAAGATACTTATCTAAAGCAAACTAAATAAATAATCTAGAAGCACCATCCCGCACGAATCGACTTCTGAACGGCTCGAAACTAGCAAAAATCAACTCAGAAACATCAAATAATGTCATAGGAACCAGGCTCTTTAATCAAATACTCAAAGTCAACCAAAATGTAAATCGGGCTCGTACCTCGAAACCCGACAAAATTCAAAATTTCTGACAAGCCATTTGAATACGAGTCTAATCATATAAGTTTCATCCAAATCCGACCTCAATTTCTTGTTAAACCCACAAATTCCTTCTCTTAAGTTTCAAACCTTCAAACTTCGTTTAACGCGTCTAAATCCTACAAAATTATCTCAGAATGAAACCAAACTTTGCAAACAAGTTTCAAATGACAAAACAAACCTATTACAACTCCCAAAATAACAATATGAACCTAATAACATCGAAGTCAACTCCCGATGAAAGGTATGAACTTTCAAAACTTTTCAATTGCCAACTTTGGCTAATTTGAGCCAAAACCTTCTAGAAACACCCAAAGGGAAATGCAGACCCGTTCCCTAGCCACAAATCACCATCCGGACCTAACGGAATAAAAATTCTTATCAGAGGTAAAATTCACAAAAGTCAAATTTGGTCAATAGAACAACTCGGCCGTTGTTTTGGGTATTGTAGCCATGTTCTCCCATTTATTTCTTATTCCGTGCTCCTTTGTTATTATGTGACTTTTCGAGGTGGTTTTTTTGGTTCAGGGGATGTTTCGAAATGGGTTGGGACACTATGTCCCAAGATTAGAAGCCTAAGTTGTAAGAGTTGCCTGAATGTTGACTTATGTGTAAATGGCTCCAGAATAGAGTATTGATGGTTTCGATAGTTCCATATGGTGATGTTGTACTTATGACTGTGTGCTGATATTAATTTGGAGGTCCATAGATGATTTTGGCTTGAATTGGCGAAAGTTGAGAAAAAATAGAAGTTAGGAGAGTTGAGAAACTTGACTGAGAGTTGACTTTCTAGTTATCAGGCTCAGATTTTGGTTTCGGATACTGGAATAGGTCTGGTGTGTCAATTATGACTTGTGTACGAAATTTGAGGTTAATCGAAGTCGATTTGATAAGTTTTGACATCGATTGAAGAAGTTGGAAATTCATTAGTTTCATTAGGCTTAAATTAGGGTGTGATTCGTGTTTTTATGTTGTTTGATGTGATTTGAGACCTCAACTAAGTTTGTACCATGTTTTAGGACATGTTGGTATGTTTGGTTGAGGTCCCGGAGGCCTCGGGTGGATTTCGGATTGTTAGTTGTTCGAATTGGACTTGAGGGATTGCAAAAGTGCATCAATGTGATTACCCGAAAGGTCATCTTATGTAAAGTTAATAATGACTGTGTTTTGAGGCCCCGAAAAGCCTCCGTTAATCTCACCTCGATGTGCATGCACAGCCCGGGCGCGTAGCCGGGAAGCCTTTATGTGAAAACTTGATAAAGAGTTGAATTTATGATAATTAATTGAATAAAGTTGATTTTGGTCAACATTTTTGGTAAACGGACCCGGATCCGTGATCTGGCAGTCCCGCAAGATCCGTAGGAAAATATGGGACTTGGGCGTATGCCCGGAATCAAATTCCGAGGACCCAAGTCCGAGAAATGAATTTTTAAAGAAAATTGTTTTCTGAAAATAATAAAGACTTATGAAAATGAACCTCGATGTGAAACCTATGCTTCCGGGCCCGTATTATGGTTCAATATATGTTAATTAAGTTATCTGTAAAATTTGGTAAGAAACGGACTTGATTTGATGGGTTTCAGATCAAAATGGGAAATTTAGAGTTAATGAAGTTTTGAGGATTTTCATAGAATTTGAAATTTGGTTTGGAATGTGATTTTATGTTACCGATGTCCGAATGCAATTTCGAGATTGGAAATAGTTTTGTTATGTCATTTACGACTTGTCTGCAAAATTTGAAATCATTCCGAGTAGTATAGGTCGGTTCGGCGCATTGAATTGAATTCTAGAATCTTAAGTTCTTAAGCTTGATTCAATTTGGTTTTGGGGTTGAATTGTGAGTTTCATTGTTTATTTTTGCATTCCGAAAGTTCGAGCGAGTCCGTATCATGAATACAGACTTGCCGGTGCTTTTGGACGGG
>ML292708.1:0-36068 GCA_005239495.1 Nicotiana undulata | reverse complement strand
CCTATATATCCCTGGGTCTACCTGCTACGGGCTGGCCTCTACCTCTCATGGCCTGCCCTCCACTTCTATGCGTCTTACCTCCACCTCTGGCACCACGACCACAACCCTTAGCTGGCTGAGGCGGTGAGGGTGCACCTGATGCGGAAACCATGGCACGGGAAGCCCGATACTGAGACCCACCAAAACCGCGGGGGCAAAACTTGGAAATATGCCCCGTACCACCGCAAGTGAAGCAAGACCTCGGCTGCTGAGAATACTGACCCTGGAACTGACCCTGTCGACCAGAATGACCACCCTGGTAGCTCTGGATCGGTGGTCCACTGATGGAAGCTGCAGGTGCACTGCGGGATACCTAGAGTGCCGACTGATTAGGCCTAGGAGGATGGCCTCTGCCAAAGGAATCTCTGCCTCCAGATGAGGCACCACTAAAATGGCCGAAATGACGAGGTCTCTTGTCAGACCCCTGACCACCACCCTGGGATAATACCATCTCAATGCGCCTGGCCACATCGGTTGCATCCTGGAAGGAGATATCAGTACCCGTCTCTCTGGCCATCTGAAGCCTGATGGGCAGAGCCAGACCCTCAATAAACCTCCGAACCCTCTCCCGATCAGTGGGGGGTATCATAAGGGCATGCCTGGCTAGCGTAATAAACCTGGTCTCGAACTGAGTGACGGACATGGAGCCCTGCTGTAGACACTCAAACTGCCTCCGAAGATCCTCTCTCTGAGTATCTGGAAGGAACTTTCCCAAGAACAACTCGGAGAACTGCCCCCAAGTCAAAGGTGCAGACCCAGCTGGTCTGGTCAAGTAGTAATCTCTCCACCAAGTCTTGGCGGTGCCAGAATGACGAAATGTAGCAAAGTCAACCCCATTGGACTCCACAATGCCCATGTTCCGAAGAAACTCATAACAGTTGTTTAAATAATCCTGAGGATCCTCTGATGGTGCACCAGTAAATGTGGTAGTAAATAACTTGGTGAACCGATCCAATCTCCATAGAGCATATGCGGACATGGCTGCTCCCTCAGCTGCGGGCGCCACAATACCTGACTGAACTACTCCAGCCGTCTGAGGTGCCGGATTTTTGAACTGAGTGGCAAACTGCTCTGGCTACCCAAGTTAGAGCACAATAGGTACGTTCCAATAGAGAGTATCGAGCCTCGTATGGAGTGAACTTCTTACTTAGATAATAAATGGCCTGCTCTTTTCTCCACATCTCGTCGTGCTGCCCCAGAACGCAACCGAAAGCTCCATCTAATACCACGCGGTGGAGCAGCAAGGGTCTCCCTGGCTCTGGCGGTACCAAGACCGGCGGTGTTGACAAGTAATCCTTAATTCTATCAAAGGATTTTCGACAATCTTCGGTCCACTTGGTTGCAGCATCTTTCTTCAGCATCTTGAAGATCGGTTCACATATAACTGTAGACTGTGCTATGAACCGGATGATGTACTTAAGACATCCCAAGAAACTCATCACATCTTTCTTGTTCCTTTGCTGTGGTAACTCTTGGATGGATTTGACCTTTGATGGAACCAATTCTATCCCTCGACAGCTGACAATGAACCCGAGCAATTTCCCAGCAAGAACCCCGAATGCATATTTTGCGAGGTTTAGTGTTAGATTGTATTTTCGCAACCTATTTCAGAAGTTCCTCAGATCTTCTATGTGGTCGGTAGCTTTCTTGGACTTGATAATGACATCGCCCACATATACCTCGATCTCCTTATGTATCATATCGTGAAGATAGTGGTCATAGCTCTTATATAGGTGGCCCCATCATTCTTTAGGCCAAATGGCATCATTTTATAGCAGTATACTCCCCACGGCGTAATGAAAGCCGTTTTCTCAGCATCTTCCTCATCCATCCAAATCTGATGGTAACCGGCGAAACAATCCACGAAAGACTGAAGTTCATGCTTGGCGCAATTGTAAATTGGGATGTGTATGTTTGGTAATAGGAAATCATCCTTTAGATTGGCCCGGTTGAGATCCCGGTAGTCGACACGGAATCTGACTTTTGGCACTAGCACGATGTTGGCTAACCACGTCGGATACTCAACTATCTTGAGAACCTTGGAGTTGATCTTGGTAACTTCATCCTTGATTTTCAAACTCATGTCAAGTTTGAACTTTCTGAGCTTCTGTTTTATCGGCGGACACATTGGATTGGTTGGCAGTTTTTGAGCCACAATGGATGTGCTTAGACCAATCATTTAGTCGTATGGCCATACAAATATGTCCTCATATTCTTTTAAGAACTGTGTGTATTCCTCTTTCTCTGATGGTAATAAATGGATGCTGATACGAGTTTCTCTGACATTCTCTTAATCTCCTTGGTTGACTATCTCGGTCTCGTCCAGATTGGACTTAGATATGTTCTGAAAATCCTCAACTTCTCTCATAATTTCAACAGGTATATCATCCTCTTCTTATGAATCAGTGTCCTTTTGTTGCGCTGCCTCGTTCCATGTCACAGTCATTGGTTCATCAAGATAAGTAATAGTAATGTTGTATGGATAAAGTAATGAGAGAAAATGATAATAATAAATATTGATTCATAAAACATAAAAGTGCTTTTGATAAATTGAATAAATGTTTTTAGAACATTGAAGATCTCATTGCAGAAATAGAAATGCGAAAACGAAAGCATTTAACAAATGAAAATAAACAATGCTTGTTCAGCCTTGCTACCCCGGGACTCTTCGGGCCTTTGCTGTTATGATGGTCCAATTCTTAAGAGATGACCCTCTACTTGCGACCANCCCCCCCCCCCCCTCGTCCTCAAAAATGACACAATAATACATATCATCCTCTTCCAGGAATAGATTATTCAACGCTGCCCGTGCTTCTTCTTCCTTTGACCCCCATATAACATCGGCATGCTGAAAGGTTTGCTCCAGATGTGGTATCGGCTGCTCCAGTGGGTAATAAGGACCTCACCATGGAGGCGACCAATTACTGAACTCTTCCTAGGTGTATTTGTATCCTAACCCAAAAGTTGTGCCATGGCGCTTGAGCTGTATTGGCTTAGAAATTCCTTGAATATTCTTGCCGAGCCTTTTACCCAACTCGTACCCTCTCAAGTTCATCATGCTTGCTATCTTACTATCCCATCATTTTTCTTTGTCTATTGCGTTGACCCGCTCTATATGGTGGTAAGTTTCTCCACCCAACCTTCTTCTACCTTCAACCTTCTTCTACCTTCAGCAGTTTCATCAAAGCGTTCCTGTGCGTCTCTGAATTCTGCAGCAATGACAAAATGGATATCTGGGCTGGGGTTTTGTTCCACTGGTTGATGACAGGATATTCTTAGGCCTGCACCTTCCTCCAAAGATTGTCTGGGCCAGTCTCAATGATGGGTGGTCGGTTGGAATCCTGTTTGCTGGATTCAACCAAATGTTCGGGCGTATAGACCCTGCCGGTCCTTGTCATTCCCTGTGCAGCAGTAGCTTCTTCGATCTTGACTTTGCCTTTCCTTCTTTCCTTAGCTACATAATCCCATGGTACAACATTAGTGTAGCAAGGTGGCGTGGTTAACACTACAACTATTATTGGTGCAGCTATCTTCACTTCGAATGGAACGGATGCCTTGGCAGGTGGCATAACCTCATCCTTAAATAGTGCAGGCATAACATCGACCGCAAACGATACAGGTGCCTTTGTAGGTGGTGCCGCTTCTAACTCAAAAGGTACTGACACAGCTACCTCAACATCTCTAGCTGGCTGAATCTAGACTATGATGGGATTAAGAGTGACTGTTGGCTTCTTTTGTTCATCACCTTCTATGATCACCCGATCGACCCCTCTAGGTCCTAGTCTTCTTCCACCTCGATCATGTTGATGCCTCCACCATAATGGTCTTGGATTGGATTGTTGCGGACATTGGGAGTGGATTCCTTTGCTATAATGACCTTATTCTAAACCAGAGACTGTATCTTATCTTTCAGTGAGCGACATTCATCAATTATGTGCCCCTTCATGTCGGAATGGTATGCATAGGTTTTATTCGGATTAACTCATTAAGAGGGATTCTCAGGGGTTACAGCAGGGATAATAGTGATATAACCAGCAGCTTTCAGTTTCTTGTACAACTTGTCGATGGGTTCAGCAATGGCAATGTATTGTTTAGGTGGTCTGCGGTCGAAGTTTTGTCGAAGTCTCAAATTTTTTTTGCGAGCAGGGGGTGAGTGATAGTGATATGGTTGAGAATTGTAGGTATGATAAAGAACAGCAGGATAGAAAGATATGGGAGAAGTACGATGGTAGGTACGTGGTGGAGATGACTGATATCTTGGTGGAGGTGTTAACTGGTATATGGGTGAGGGTGCTTGGTAAGTTTGTGGAGGTGCTGGTTGATATGTGAGCGGGGGTGTTTGGTAGGTTTGGTATTTCAGTGGGGATTTAGTCCTCTGTGCAACCATTACGGCTCCCACGTCTCTTTTCTTGGACACACTGCCAGATTGCAGGGCATTGTTTGTAGCCTGCAATGCTTCGAAATTGGTAACCATTCCGCTTTTGATTCCTTCCTCAATTCTCTCACCCAACTTGATAATATCAGAGAATTTATGGTTCACAATCACCATCATCCGCTCATAATACTATGGGTCTTGTGCTCGGACAAAGAATTTGTTCATCTATTCTTCGTCTAAAGTAGGTCTGACCTTAGCTGCTTCAGATATCCTACCAGTAGCATACTCGCGAAAAGTTTTCGTGGGCTGCTTCTTAAGATTTTGAATATAGAACACATATGGCGCATTCTCTGTATTGAACCTGAACTGGTCTATGAAGGCTGACGACATGCTCACCCAGTTTGACCACTTCCTGGGGTCTTGGGTGATGTACCAAGACAGGGCATCCCCTGTTAGGCTCCTCATCCACAGCTTCATGTGAATATTTTCGTCTTTTCCCACTCCCACCAATTTATCACAGTATGTCCTCAGATGGAGCCTCAGATCATCTGTGCAATCGAACATCTTGAACTTAGGAGGTTTGTACCCCTCGGGCAGTTTGACATCGGGTTGTATGCAGAGATCTTCATAATTCAGCCTTTCGACTCCCATGCTTCCCTCGACACCTTGCACTCGGCTAGTCAGCTTGTTAAGTTCTTCAGCCAGATTCTTGATAAGAAAATCCGTTTCATTGGATTCATGTGTGTATGAAATGGGTTGGGTGTAGTGCGGTAGAGTCTCCACGTAGATAAGGTTGTTGTGATGGCCTGGCGCCTGAGTATAAAAGTTGTCATTTGTGGAGTGTTGGGGCTCATGGACGAGTAGTGGAGTATGTCTTGGAGTGTGGAAAGCATTGTATTGTGGTGGAAGATTTGGGTTTTTAGGTGGATTTGCGTGGTAATGAGTTGTGGGATGATTTTGTTTGTTTGGGGTATTTTGAGGAGGTATGGGATTTTGGGTGTTAGGATGGTTGACATCTGGAACTCTGAGTGTGAAGGATAAGTTTGTCAAATTCCGGACCTGCTCAAGCTCTCCTTGGAGATTTCAACAACCTCTGCTTAAGTTGCGACATAGCCTCATTTTGAACTTGAATACCCTGACTGTCATCAACCTCTGTTCGTCCAACTGTATTCTCTTTCCTGATATTGCTCAAATCTTCCATTTTCCCATTTCCTTTGCTTTTGCCTTTGAGATGACTAGGAGGAGGAGAGGGTGGAGGGCCCCTGGATCTTGTGTAGTATGATGATGATGCTAGAGTGCAAGAATCAACCTTTGGAAGGGGGGGGGGGGGGGTAATTAAAAGGAAAGAAAACAAAAACAAAATAAAAGGTAGCCAAGTTAGTGAGTATTATGAAAAAGTATTGCGATATTTGAACACATAGTGCGGGAATATAAAGCGTTTCCTAATTTGGGAACCACGTTGTGTCCGAGGTAGGCCGGCAAATTAATTTAGAGAACATAAATGCCGAAATGCCTCATTTCATTAATGTAAAAATATACGAATCCAAAATGACACTAAAATAAAGTCACTAATAGCCATTGGCCTTATTAAATAGATAAAGCGCAAAAAAGAAATCCTATCCTACTTGGTCCCAGATAGACCTTCCCCAGATCCAGCATCCTTGATTCCATCCAACAGGTTCCCCAGCTCGCGAAGTCCTAGTAGTAGGATGATCTGTTAGATGTCCACCTTCATTTCCCTCAGCTTTCTGACAGTCTTCAATTCTCTTTATGGTCTTGCCTTCCAGCTCGGCTATGCCTCGCTCCAAGTATTCCAACTTCTTGTTGGAACGGACGGCCATGTCTTTCCATTCTTCAATCAATCTCTTTTTGGTTTGATGTATCTCACGTGCTCGTTCTCACATTCGTGTATCCTTTTGCACAGCCAATTATACTTGACTCGAGCCTCGGCACTCTCATCTATGATTCTGTGGCCTCGGCTGAACCCTGGTCTAACTAAGCCATCCCAGTTGTCTTCTAACCACCCTGAATAGAAAGGTGCACAGCCTGCATGATATCTGTTTGGTTCAATTGTGTCCTTTTCCATTATGATCTTTCAGTGCCACATATGTTGGGCTTGGCACTTGCAAGGAATATCATCATCCTGGAAGTCAGCTTGGAAATGGCTCATCTTGTCGACCCTTGGTACAATTTGCTTTCTTCCTGCTTGTCTCATAATCCGGAGAGGAACATAAGGATATACCTCCCTCAGCCCGATTAGCACCAAGTGTGGTGCATCCCTAGAGCTGACAATGAATTCATCCGTTGAAAACGACTTGAACATCCACTGTACCTACTCCTCAGTCAGATTATCAAAGAACTCTACCCATTCCTTGGCAGTCTCGGGCTGAGAAAACATGTCGGGAAGATATGCCATTCGCTTGGGGTGATGGAAAGCGATGTGTTCGTTCCATGCCCTTCGTGGAAATTCTTGATGGTACTGACTCTTATGGAGATGTTCTAAGAGCCGGAGTTGTAGTAATGGGTTGCAACCTTCGAGTGCTTAGCTCCTCTTTGACAGCATTCTAGAGCTCGGTAAATGTCTCAGATTATCATAGGGACGATGCTGAATGTTTGCCCGTCAATTCCCTTCATAAGAGTCTGTGTTACCATAGCTAACCTAGTGTGGATCCTTTCTTTCTTTGTTGGAAACATGATCAACCCCAGGAAGCAAACAATGAAGACAAATACCATGGAGTGAATATGTCCCAACGATGTAATGGCAAATTTGTCGTGGTAGCTACTGTATGATTTTTTGTGACCGTACCTTTCATGTAAATACTCAAAATGGATGTATGACTTCTTTAGACACTCTAACTCATCATTCTTCTTCAGGCCCATCATTTTCAAAAAGCCTTTGCCCGTGCGATTTTTGGGCACCAATATCCTAGGGGTTTCCGGACTAACCCCGGCAGTCCTCCTATTTCCTTTACCAACGGTGTCATCTCAATGTCCCAAAAATGAAAGACAACTCTTTCGTTATCCCAGAGTAAGGTGGCAGCCTCGATCAGCATGTTGTATGGTTGAATGTCTAGGAGAGGCAGTAAATCACCTAGGTATTTCTTGACAAGTTTCTTATCACTAGAGTGAAGATCCTCCCACCAAATCAAGAGCTTTTGGTGAATATTGCTAACCATGCCGAATCTAGGGACTTCATGCCTCATATTTCTCCAAGATAAACATGGTTAGGCCCTTACCTCCACCAAACTCGAATATTTAACATTATGATTAGCATAAAAGCATTTAGTTCTCCAAATAAATGCACAGAACATGATGATGTCCGTTGGGATTATGAAAACCCGATGGACTTTGAACAAGGTTTTCTTAAAGGTTATTGTGCAAACAACACATTAACCTAGCTAGGTTTGATCATGATGCATGTACAATAAAGCAGATTAAGGTTTCTATAGGGTATTAGACTGGTACCCTTGAGCGGACATGAAAGCCGTTTTCTCAGCATCTTCCTCATCCATCCAAATCTGATGGTAACCAGCGAAACAATCCACGAAAGACTGAATTTCATGCTTGGCGCAATTGTAAATTGGGATGTGTATGTTTGGTAATGGGAAATCATCCTTCGGATTGGCCCGGTTGAGATCCCGGTAGTCGACACAGAATCTGACTTTTGGCACTAGCACGATGTTGGCTAACCACGTCGGATACTCAACTATCGTGAGAACCTTGGAGTTGATCTTGGTAACTTCATCCTTGATTTTCAAACTCATGTCAAGTTTGAACTTTCTGAGCTTCTATTTTATCGGCGGACACATTGGATTGGTTGGCAGTTTGTGAGCCAGAATGGATGTTCTTAGACCAATCATTTAGTCGTATGACCATACAAATATGTCCTCATATTCTTTCAAGAACTGTGTGTATTCCTCTTTCTCTGATGGTAATAAATGGATGCTGATACGAGTTTCTCTGACATTCTTTGAATCTCCTAGGTTGACTATCTCGGTCTCATCCAGATTGGACTTAGGTATGTTCTCAAAATCCTCAACTTCTCTCATAATTTTAACAGGTATATCATCTTCCTCTTATGAATCAGTGTCCTTTTGTTGCGCTGCCTCGTTCCATGTCACAGTCATTGGTTCATCAAGATAAGTAATAGTAATGCTGTATGGATAAAGTAATGAGAGAAAATGATAATAATAAATATTGATTCATAAAACATAAAAGTGCTTTTGATAAATTGAATAAATGTTTTTAGAAAATTGAAGATCCCATTGCAGAAATAGAAATGCGAAAAGGAAAGCATTTAACAAATGAAAATAAACAATGCTTGTTCAGCCTTGCTACCACGGGACTCTTCGGGCCTTTGCTGTTCTGATGGTCCAATTCTTAAGAGATGACCCTCTACTTATGACCTGGATGGAAGGGCCTTCCCCCCGCCTCGTCCTAAAAAATGACACAATAATACATATCATCCTCTTCCAAGAATAGATTCTTCAATGCTGCCAGTGCTTCTTCTTCCTCTGACCCCCATATAACATCGGCATGCTGAAAGGTTTTCTCCAGATGTGGTATCGGCTGCTCTAGTGGGTAATAAGGACCTCACCATGGAGGCGACCAATTACTGAACTCTTTCCAGGTGTATTTGTATCCTAACCCAAAAGTTGTGCCATGACGCTTGAGCTGTATTGGCTTAGAAATACCTTGAATATTCTTGCCGAGCCTTTTACCCAACTCGTACCCTCTCAAGTTCATCATGCTTGCTATCTTACTATCCCATCATTTTTCTTTGTCTATTGCGTTGACCCGCTCTATATGGTGGTAAGTTTCTCCACCCAACCTTCTTCTACCTTCAACCACCGGGATAGTTTGGCGACTATAGATTTTGTTGCTCCCATCGCCATGGATGATTACTTTCTGGTGGTTCAATTAAAATTTTACTGCCTGATGCAGCGTTGATTCCACGACCCCAGTATGTATCCGTGGTCGTCTAGCAGGTTGTAGGACGCTGATATATCTATCATCTGTAAATCAACTTCGAACCATGTAGGTCCCATTTGCAGACAAAGGTTTATCTCACTAATGGTGAACCTTTGCGAACCGTCGAAATCTTTCACATTCATCGACCCTTCTCTGATCTCGTATTGTCCCTTGCCCAGTTTCTTGAGCGTTGTGAATGGACAAATGATGAGACTAGATCCCCCGTCAATCAGAATCCTAGTGATGAACTAGTCTTCACATTGCACCGTGATGTGCAGTGCTTTGATATGACTTAGCCCTTCAGGCGGCAACTCGTCCTCGTGGAAAGCGATCTTATGACGTTCCAGCACTTAGCCTACCATATTTCCCATTTCCCCACTGGTGATGTTTTTTGGAACATATGCTTCGTTCAGCACTTTCATCAAAGCGTTCTTGCGCGTCTCTGAATTCTGCAGCAATGACAAAATGGATATCTGGGCTGGGGTTTTGTTCCACTGGTTGATGATAGGGTATTCTTAGGCCTGCACCTTCCTCCAAAGATTGTCTGGGCCAGTCTCAATGATGGGTGGCCGGTTGGAATCCTGTTTGCTGGATTCAACCAAATGTTCGGGTGTATAGACCCTGCCGGTCATTGTCATTCCCTGTGCAGCAGTAGCTTCTTTGATCTTGACTTTGCCTTTCCTTCTTTCCTTAGCTACATAATCCCATGGTACAACATTAGTGTAGCAAGGTGGCGTGGTTAACACTACCACTATTATTGGTGCAGCTATCTTCACTTCGAATGGAACGGATGCCTTGGCAGGTGGCATAACCTCATCCTTAAATAGTGCATGCATAACATCGACCTCAAACGGCACAGATGCCTTTGTAGTTGGTGCCGCTTCTAACTCAAAAGGTACTGACGCAACTACCTCAACATCTCTAGCTGGCTGAATCTGGACTATGATGGAATTAAGAGTGACTGTTGGCTTCTTTTGTTCATCACCTTCTATGATCACCCGATCGACCCCTCTAGGTCCTAGTCTTCTTCCACCTCGATCATGTTGATGCCTCCACCATAATGGTCTTGGAGTGGATTGTTGCGGACATTGGGAGTGGATTCCTTTGCTATAATGACCTTATTCTCAACCAGAGACTGTATCTTATCTTTCAGTGAGCGACATTCATCAATTATGTGCCCCTTCATGTCGGAATGGCATGCACAGGTTTTATTCGGATTAACTCATTAATAGGGATTCTCAGGGGTTATAGCAGGGATAATAGCGATATAACCAGCATCTTTTATTTTCTTGTACAACTGGTCGATGGGTTCAGCAATGGCAATGTATTGTTTAGGTGGTCTGCGGTCGAAGTTTTGTCGAAGTCTCAAAATTTTTTTGCGAGCAGGGGGTGAATGATAGTGATATGGTTGAGAATTGTAGGTATGATAAAGAACAGCAGGATAGAAAGATATCGGAGAAGTACGATGGTAGGTATGTGGTGGAGATGACTGATATCTTGGTGGAGGTGCTAACTGGTATATGGGCGAGGGTGCTTGGTAAGTTTGTGGAGGTGCTGGTTGATATGTGAGCGGGGGTGTTTGGTAGGTTTGGTATTTCAGTGGGGATTTAGTCCTCTGTGCAACCATTACGGCTCCCACGTCTCTTTTCTTGGACACACTGCCAGATTGCAGGGCATTGTTTGTAGCCTGCAATGCTTCGAAATTGGTAACCATTCCGCTTTTGATTCCTTCCTCAATTCTCTCACCCAACTTGATAATATCAGAGAATTTATGGTTCACAATCACCATCATCCGCTCATAATACTATGGGTCTTGTGCTCAGACAAAGAATTTGTTCATCTATTCTTCGTCTAAAGTAGGTCTGACCTTAGCTGCTTCAGATATCCTACCAGTAGCATACTCGCGAAAAGTTTTCGTGGGCTACTTCTTAAGATTTTGAATATAGAACACATATGGCGCATTCTCTGTATTGAACCTGAACTGGTCTATGAAGGCTGACGACATGCTCACCCAGTTTGACCACTTCCTGGGGTCTTGGGTGATGTACCAAGACAGGGCATCCCCTGTTAGGCTCCTCATCCACAGCTTCATGTGAATATTTTCGTCTTTTCCCACTGCCACCAATTTATCACAGTATGTCCTCAAGTGGAGCCTCAGATCATCTGTGCAATCGAACATCTTGAACTTAGGAGGTTTGTACCCCTCGGGTAGTTTGACATCGGGTTGTATGCAGAGATCTTCATAGTTCACCCTTTCGACTCCCATGCTTCCCTCGACACCTTGCACTCGGCTAGTCAGCTTGTTAAGTTCTTCAGCCAGATTCTTGATAAGCAAATCCGTTTCATTGGATTCATGTGTGTATGAAATGGGTTGGGTGTAGTGCGGTAGAGTCTCCACGTAGATAAGGTTGTTGTGATGGCCTGGCACCTGAGTATAAAAGTTGTCATTTGTGGAGTGTTGGGGCTCATGGACGAGTAGTGGAGTATGTCTTGGAGTGTTGAAAGCATTGTATTGTGGTGGAAGATTTGGGTTTTTAGGTGGATTTGCGTGGTAATGAGTTGTGGGATGATTTTGTTTGTTTGGGGTATTTTGAGGAGGTATGGGATTTTGGGTGTTAGGATGGTTGACATCTGGAACACTGAGTGTGAAGGATAAGTTTGTCAAATTCCGGACCTGCTCAAGATCTCCTTGGACATTTCAACAACCTTTGCTTAAGTTGCGACATAGCCTCATTTTGAACTTGAATACCCTGACTGTCATCAACCTCTGTTCGTCCAACTGTATTATCTTTCCTGATATTGCTCAAATCTTCCATTTTCCATTTTCCTTTGCTTTTACCTTTGAGATGACTAGGAGGAGGAGAGGGTGGAGGGCCCCTTGATCTTGTGTAGTATGATGATGATGCTAGAGTGCACGAATCAACCTTTGGAGGGGGGTGGGGGGTAATTAAAAGGAAATAAAACAAAAACAAAACAAAAGGTAGCCAAGTTAGTGAGTATTATGAAAAAGTATTGCGATATTTGAACACAAAGGGCGGGAATATAAAGCGTGTCCTAATTTGGGAACCACGTTGTGTACGAGATAGGCCTAGCGGCAAATTAATTTAGAGAACATAAATGCCGAAATGCCTCATTTCATTAATGTAAAAATATACGAATCCAAAATGACACTAAAATAAAGTCACTAATGGCCATTGGCCTTATTACATTGATAAAGCGCAAAAAAGAAATCCTTTCCTACTTGGTCCCAGATAGACCTTCCCCATATCCAGCATCCTTGATTCCATCCAACAGGTTCCTCAGCTCGCGAAGTCCTAGTAGTAGGATGATCTGCTAGATGTCCACCTTCATTTCCCTCAGCTTTCTGACAGTCTTCAATTCTCTTTATGGTCTTGCCTTCCAGCTCGGCTATGCCTTGCTCCAAGTATTCCAACTTCTTGTTGGAACGGACGGCCATGTCTTTCCATTCTTCAATCAATCTCTTTTTGGTTTGATGTATCTCACGTGCTCGTTCTCACATTCGTGTATCCTTTTGCACAACCAATTATACTTGACTCGAGCCTCGGCACTCTCATCTATGATTCTGTGGCCTCGGCTGAACCCTGGTCTAACTGAGGCATCCCAGTTGTCTTCTAACCACCCTGAATAGAAAGGTGCAGAGTCTGCGTGATATCTGTTTGGTTCAATCGTGTCCTTTTCCATTATGATCTTTCAGTGCCACATATGTTGGGCTTGGCACTTGCAAGGAATATCATCATCCTGGAAGTCAGCTTGGAAATGGCTCATCTTGTCGACCCTTGGTACAATTTGCTTTCTGCCTGCTTGTCTCATAATCTAGAGAGGAACATAAGGATATACCTCCCTCAGCCCGATTAGAACCAAGTGTGGTGCATCCCTAGAGCTGACAATGAATTCATCCGTTGGAAACCACTCGAACATCCACTGTACCTGCTCGTCAGTCAGATTATCAAAGAACTCTACCCATTCCTTGGAAGTCTCGGGCTGAGCAAACCTGTCGGGAAGATATGTCATTCGCTTGGGGTGATGGAAAGCGATGTGTTCGTTCCATGCCCTTCGTGGAAATTCTTGATGGTACTGACTCTTATGGAGATGTTCTAAGAGCCGGAGTTGTAGTAATGGGTTGCAACCTTCGAGTGCTTAGCTCCTCTTTGACAACATTCTAGAGCTCGGTAAATGTCTGAGATTATCATAGGGACGATGCTGAAAGTTTGCCCGTCAATTCCCTTCATCAGAGTCTTTGTTACCATAGCTAACCTAGTGTGGATCCTTTCTTTCTTTGTTGGAAACATGATCAACCCCAAGAAGCAAACAATGAAGACAAATACCATGCAGTGAATATGTCCCAAAGATGTAATGGCAAATTTGTCGTGGTAGGTACTGTATGATTTTTTGTGACCGTACCAGGTACTGTACTCAAAAAGGATGTATGACTTCTTCAGACACTCTAACTCATCATTCTTCTTCAAGCCCATCATTTTCAAAAAGCCTTTGCCCATGCGATTTTCGGGCACCAATATCCTAGGGGTTTCCGGACTAACCCCGGCAGTCCTCCTATTTCCTTTACCAACGGTGTCATCTCAATGTCCCAAAAATGAAAGACAACTCTTTCGTTATCCCAGAGTAAGGTGGCAGCCTCGATCAGCATGTTGTATGGTTGAATGTCTAGGAGAGGCAGTAAATCACCTAGGTATTTCTTGACAAGTTTCTTATCACTAGAGTGAAGATCCTCCCACCAAATCAAGAGCTTTTGGTGAATATTGCTAACCATGCCGAATCTAGGGACTTCATGCCTCATATTTCTGCAAGATAAACATGGTTAGGCCCTTACCTCCACCAAACTCGACTATTTAACATTATGATTAGCATAAAAGCATTTAGTTCTCCAAATAAATGCACAGAACATGATGATGTCCGTTGGGATTATGAAAACCTGATGGACTTTAGACAAGGTTTTCTTAAAGGTTATTGTGCAAACAACACATTAACCTAGCTAGGTTTGATCATGATGCATGTACAATAAAGCAGATTAAGGTTTCTATAGGGTTTGATCATGATGCATGTACAATAAAGAAGATTAAGGTTTGATCATGATGCATGTACAATAGCAGATTAAGGGCTTGAAATTACTCCAAGGGGAAGGTGTTAGGAACCCCTCACAGTCCACAACTGTTGTTACTGGCCAAATGACTTTGTGAATTAAAGCAAGTAGCAAATAGGCAATTAAAGTTTAAACAAGTAAAGGATTTTGAAAGATTCGCATTCTAAGCACACATGTATAACAACCTTTGAAAATGATTAATGTCTAAGTAAGGTTTTGAAAGAATTACAATCTAAACACGTATGTAAATGATAGGGGGAGTCCTAGGTTGTTTATCCTATAGGGTCACATCAGTACAATGCCCGGTTATCACTCTTCAAATAGGGGATACACGTGGCATTAGCGCACCGGTCATCATATCCATATCTACCCTTCCCACCCCCTTAACTGTTATTAACCTCATGTTATTTAGCAACCTCTATGCGTGTTGTTACCCATCCCTTCTTAATGGCCTTGGAGGAATTTAGGACCTCTACCCATGGGCAATTCTAGGCAGACCCCTAAGGTTTAAAGGAGAAAATACTAAGGCGACAAGCAATAACACATAGGACTTCAGCAAATAGTACAGGTAAGAGCAGATAAAAGGCTCAGGTTTACCTCCACATGTAATACATATAAGCAGCACGACTCAAAGACAACTAAGGGCAGTATTACTAAACAGGATCCTAGGACATGATATCTAGGTGAATATTGGAACACAAGAGATATGCAGATTTATTTTTACAACTCAGAAACAGGGGCCTAACCAGTTTACCTACTGATTTTAAGCCTGTTAAGCATTAGGCCGCATGCACGAAGAGGCATATTTCCAGTTTTAGAAATTTTAGTCACCTAATAGTTACCAGAATTATCAAAGAAAACTGTTACAAATTGTTTTACCTAAACATGTTGTTCTAGGTGTTGCAAAATACAGGATTGGTACTAGTTTGCTAAAAGACGGGGTGAGACTGTTTTATGTCATCTTTCATGCATCAGTAGTTAACCAAGTGTTAATTGAGCTAGTAAGACCCTAAAACATGGTATCTAGTATGAACATACAAGGCATGATGATTTATATGCAGAATTCCTAAAAGCTGGATGTCTAAGTGCACAGCAGGATTTGCAGAATTTCCTAAATCATGTCTTTAAATGCATTGAAGGTTACAATATTATTAGACATGATTTGCATGAGTAGCAGTTCATATTAGTGTGCTTATCCTAGAACCGGATTTCTAGGTTATAAACGATAGTACCAAAATGAGATGCTGAAACAGTATACATGAAACCTAGGAAGCATGGTATCTAATGCATGATATGCTTTGCACACATTAGTCCTAAACATGAATTCTATTGCGCACAAAAGAAATTTAAACCTAAGAGCATGGTTTCTACCCTTTGATGTTTATAACATGCATATCTACCCTTTCCCTTTTTCACTATCCTTCCCCAATATTTCTTTACAATAAGTTATTACATACCATCGTTGTATGAATTTCATAAGTAGATAAGAAAAATAAGAAGTTAGCCCAAATTTCAAGCATTTCCAATGCCAAATGGTGTTTCACAGCCTTTCACAAAATCTGGATGTGTCAGAGTTCCCTAAGGACCTCAAGAGATCCCGAGTAGTGCTCACAGCCAGATTTCGCAGGCACAATTGAGTAAGCGTAGTGTGGAAGGGCCAGCTCTAATGCATCAGAGCTCCGAGGGATCTCATAGGGATCCCAAGGCAGTCACACATTCGAGGGGAAGAACTTAGATGTCTAAGAGTAGAGTGAGAGTGCTTGATATAGTTTTGAAAATATTTGAGCAGGAAAACAATTTGAAAAAAAAAAACTAGTTTGAAATGAGTTTCGCAAAGACAATAGAGGAGTTTATTTAATGAAAACAGTTTGAGAACAGTAGGTAAATCAAAGCAAACAACATACATATCTCAGGGTCAAACATGTTCAGCAGTAGAAATAGAACCAAGAACTAAGATAGGTTCAGCAATCACAAATAATGTACTGAGGGATTGGGGACAAAAATAGAGCATATAGGGGTAAGAACACAGTAAGCAGAGTCATACATAGGTTCAGGATCAAAGAAATCCTCAAGGGGTTAGGGTAGCATGTATTTCAAACTTACCAGAACTAAGTACAAGTTGTTTCTCCAAAGAAGGTTCAGTTCAATAATCATAGAAACCTAGGTAAACAAAGTCATAGTAAAGTATACTAGAAAGGGGGTATCATTACATAAGCATGCTGAATTCTAAGGGAGGGGATACATAACATGAAAAATGAATAACAATGTAACCAGGTTAAGTACATACTGATACGCTCAAATTACACTTTAAAATAGTGTAAAGCGGTCGAAGTCAAATATAATAACCAAACGAGGTTGGGGTCGAATCCCACAGGGAATAGATGTGAAAATGTTACTTTGATAGTGTGATTCTTAACTCAAATCATGATTCTATTCCATTGGTAAATGGGGAGATGAGGGCTGGTTGTGTAATAGACTAATAAAAATAGTAGCAATGAGATTTACTTAAAAGTGTAGTGAATATGATTAGGTGAACCAAGGTTGTGTCCCCTTTTAATGACGTGTAATGCAAATGGGTATTAATATGATATATTTCTAATGGGAAGTTCTTGATATGCACTTGTTTTCTAGATGGCTACCCAATATTTTCCAATAATAGGGTAGTATTTCCTCTTTATAATTTTCCCAAATATAAAAGAGTTGCAATGAAATCCAAATCACTTTATGCCAAATAAAACCATCTTATCCCTAAGTGATTCTATTAAACAAGGTTTAAAGTCTTGAGTCTTTGATATTTACCCTTAGCAATTCTAACCTACTTTTCCAAGCTAAGAAAGAATTTACGGCATAAGTTAATGTTTGCAACCACTAACAAGAAATGTATAATGAAGAGTAAATAAATATCAACAACCCATTATGCATATATTCAATGTTAAATACCCAAATACATAACACCCATTTAGGGTCCACAACCTTAGTATTTAAGGCTAGCTACCAATAATAAATGACAAAAAGCTAGGAGTATTAAGTGTCATGAATGCTTACAAATCAAGAATGAGGTGTTATAATGCTTCCAAAAAGAGAGAATATTCTAATAGGGGAATGTTCTTCAAAACCTGGACCAGAATGACCCATAAAACCCAAGTAAATCCTTTTATAGTGGGCCAAAGGTCGGGTGGGTCACAGACAAAAATACCCCTGCAGACAGGTTATGCGATCGCGTTCCTGTCGCACATTAGGAATGCGGATCGCATCCTTCTTGTTCTCATCGCATAACTAAATCCTAGTTTAATGGTCGTCACCGCATTGTTGATTTGCGGTTCGCATTATTGATGTGCGACCACATATTAACATCGCATTCTTGGTGCAGCTTCAAGTATCGGAGATTCTGCTGTTAAGTATGCGGTTCGCATGTGAGTTATGCGATCGCATACTCGACCACATTTTAGCCCTTGAGATTGGCCCATCTTTTCTGTTGCGGTCTGCGATCCCAGGGTGAACAATGCGTTTCGCATGTGGGTTATGCGCTCGCATACTCGACCGCATTTTAGACATTGAGATTGGCCCACTTTTCTGTTGCGGTCTGCGATCCCTGGGTAAACAATGCGTTTCGCATTTGAGTTATGCGACACTCTCTTGTCAGATATGGGATCGCATTAGTGTTGCTCCCCTCACTTTTTAGCTTCTTTGCTTTCTTTTCATGGTCTTGAGTATTTACATCTCATGCACTGCAAAACGTCAAAATTCTATAAGTATAAAAGGCAAATGCTCTTGAAACAAACTATAATTTAAGTAATTTGGTATTAAATGTGCCGAAATTCTCCGGCACATCAACACCCCCAACTTAAACTCTTGCTTGTCCCCAAGCAACTAAAATGGCTCTATCCTAACCTAGACTTAAACTACAAGACCGGAAGAAACTATGACCAAGGACAGTGTTAAGTGCCAGTACTACAAGCATGCATTTCATCCATTTACCCGTCATGAACAGTTACTACTATTTATATGGAAACTACTCAACTTGTGCACTTTGAGCCTCGATCAATTTGACTAAATGTTACTTTCGGCTGAGTGCGCATGCACCCGACTTCAAGAACTCAACTACTGTTACGCCTCACAGTTCATGTGCCCTCACTAAGAAGAAAGAAGGTCCCCACTTGCAATATTTACGAAGACGAAACGTGGGACATATTTACCAAGATATTCACACTCACAAAAGAAAACTTCAAGTGCTACAACACATCATAAAATAGGCTTGCCCTTATTTTAATTCATAGCACATTCAAGAATATTCGGTTAGAGATCCCATAAGGACTTTATAAGCTTGTAATGTAGGTTTGGGTAAAGGTGGGATTCTCATTTGGGAAATGGCTACACCCTCCTTGAACACTACTCACATTTTTCTTTCTTGATGCACTTTGTTTCTATTCAAACCATCCGGCTTCATTCGTATCTAGTTACCAACAAAGAACCACTTTAAATACCTCGATTAGTCTCTTCAAGGCTCCCATATTCTTTTTGTTTTTTTCTCTTGTATTTTCCTTTTGTATATATATATATATATTTTTTCTTCATATTTTTCTTTTGTATTTTTCTTTTGGAGCTTTATTTCAAGAGAGTACCTTCTCAGCTTCCACTTTGATACTACACCCCCAACTTAGGCTTTTTGCCTCATTCTCAATATTCAAGGAGGGACGGGTTCAAAAGAGGAATTATTTTTCAAGAGGGGAAGGCTAGTATTGAGGTGACCAAAGAAAAAGTTCAAGGCTCAAATGGGATAACTAGTGATAATATATCTACAAAGGTGGCTCAAAAGGCTAACGGGGTTTTCGAATAACACAAAGAATGCCTAAGGTCATTTCTCCAACCAAACAGAATTGTCATTAGCATTGAAAAACCAACCGAGCAAGTTCTAGATGATGGACGCAAGCACAAGAATAATTTATAAAAGCACTAACACACATGGCACGTGACTGTTCGATTCAACATCGTTTTAGCTCAAGAGTCAAGGCTCGACAACTCAAAACCTTCATTATTTGCATGTATAATTCTAAGTACACATAGAGTCAACGGGCGAGCCTCAAGTACACAGAGTTGGTTTTTCTTTGTTTTTTTCTTTTTTTCTTTATATAGGAGGGGTATGGATTATTTACAGACACACATGCTTGAGACGAGACGCTTACAGTAAACTGGTCACTATGTTTCGACCAGGTGCCGTGGTTCTACTACTACACCCTTGGAAAAGAACCCGGCGAAGAAAAACCAAGGGGAATTCATTGTTAACAACTAGGAGAATCCTACCGAATTTAACGACAGTAAAAACTACAAACAAGAGTTAACGGCGATGAAATACATTAGTCCTACAAAAGGTATATGTACATCTGGTTTATTGACAACTTGGAGATATAAATATATAACATAACATAAAAAAACAAAAAGAGAAAATACCAATACAATATCCTCCAAATTGTCACAAAACATAAATACAGCACCACCCCCAACAAAAAAGCATGCATTGTCCCCAATGCATAAGAAATGTAAAAACAGAGTGAGGGGCTCCCTGGGGTGCACTAAGCGCTACGGGAGTCGGTGGTCTGCTAGGTAGTAGAGGTGCTGCTCCCATCTTTTGACTGCGGGATTGGGGCCGAGACAACTTTGTCCACCAAGGAGCGCTTAATGGGAATCTGTAGCTGCTCCTCCTCAACCGCCTCAGTAACTGTGGTGGCAGTAACGCCCTTTCCCTTCTCCTGAGGGTCTTGCTCCTGCTCCTCATCATCGGACTAGGAAAACTCCTTGTCGGACCCCTCACCCTCAGAAGCCGAAGAGTGATCAGACTCCTCTCCCGAGGGTATATCAACTGGTGCAGGAGGCGGGGGAGGTGAAGGGACAAGCGAGGGGGCCTGGGCTGACATAAGAGTAGAGAAATCAAGCCCTAGCCCAGGCCCGGAGGTTCCCTCTCCCTGCTCCCCTTCCTTGGGCAGAAGCGACGAGAAATCAAACTCTAAATGTTGCAGCCGGTGGAGCTCCGTCATCAGAGTAGACACATCGGTCCGGACCTCTGGCAAGTATCGAACCTCCCCTCTCTCCACCTTCTCAATGCGAGCCTCAAGTTCTTGGAGGCGACCCTCGAGAGAAGTCACTGAAGACTGAATAAGAGTAAGGGCCTGCCGGGTCAAAGTGGGAAGCTCACTCACAAGCTTGTCGACCTTAGCATTGGTGTGCTGAGCTAGGCGACCAAGCTGAGAGATAATAGGCAGCGGGATGGCCGAGGGGGTACTGGTACCGGCATCTGGCTGGGAGGCAGTAGTGGATGGCATTGTCGGAGAAGGCGGAGACTCTGAGGGCAGTGCATAAGGCTGAGGCTCCGAGGGCTCGTCCTCTGTAGGGATATGCATGGGGATGAATGGAGGTGCACCTGTTGCTCTGGGTCGCGCATCACTGATAAGAGTGATATTGATATCCTTGTCGGCCTTTGCAGTCTTGTCACAGGAAGATAGAAGAGGGACCTCAACATCCTGGCATAATGCACTGATGAGGCAGGGGAAAGGGAACGAATTCTTCTTCTGCCAAGCTCGGACCCCAATCTGCTGAAAAATAATGTCGGCCACATCCATAGTGATCCCTGACATAATGCAAGCAACGAGAATGGCTTTCTCGATGCTTATATTTGTTTCGTTCCTTGAGGGAATCAGGAGGGAGACAACAAAAGATAACCAGAATCTCCCCTCCCTCGTGAGATCCTCTTTGTGAATCTTGTGGGCAGGAGAGATCCAAGCCGGAGTCCCCCTAGCAATCACAGAGGCGACCCAAGCACGCTCTCTATCATGGTTGGCAATCTTTGCCTCGTATTCTGCTGTACTCGGGCTTGGTGTTGAGAAATAATGAGCATGAATAGCTTCCCGGTGGTAGGCTACTTCCACCCCCCTGACTAGCACTTGCTCATTGAAGATATTGTTCCTCTTGTGATGGGGATTTCTAGAAGCAGCGTAAGAGGCATAAAATTCTCGCACCATCGTTTCATTGTACTCTGCAAGGGGTTCGGTGAAACATTCCAATTTTCTAGCTTTTATGTTATCTAGAATATGGGGGTACCTCTTTTGCAGGCCCTTGAGACTGAGCCTTTTCTCAGGAAGGATCTTTCCTGTGCTCAGACCCTCCCGGTACAGCTGTCTAGACAGGGGCAACGGAAAGCGCAGCTGATAGTCATCCCCCTATTTCCTCCGTACCTCCGCTTCCAAATTTACCTCTGGTTCAGTGTCCCCATCATCATACCGGGAGGAGTTGCAACTATGTTCTGTGGAGGTGCGTGTCTTGCACACTTGGATGCCTGTGTCGGCTTGCTTGTGGAAGCTCTTTTAGCAGCGGAGGGAACATGCTTGCGACCCATTGCTGCAACGAGAAAATACTTGTGAGTGGGTGGATAGACAAACTAAACATTAAGGACGAAAGCATGCACCCAAGTACAGAAAATTACACTTATGCGACGTGGCATGCCATCGCATTACCACAATGCGAATCGCAAACAAGCCGCAAGAAGACACACATGGTAACAAAAAGACGGATGCGATGGCATATGCGATCGCATAACCATCATGCGGTTCGCATATGCATCGCAGAAATGCATTGACAAAAATGGACCCAGTAATGCGATCGCATAATCCAACGCAAAAGTGAACATGCGATTGCAGACAGGTCGCATAATGGGAGTTGGGAGGGGGAGTGCACTGTGCATGCATGCAGCACAGATGCGATTTGCATTTTGAATATGCGAACGGAAATGCGCCGCATAAGTCATCTTCTCAAATGGGACTAGGGCTAGTTTTGCGTTACAAATGCGGTCCGCATTTAAGAAATGCGAACCGCAGGGTCTATGTTAAGCCCTAAAATGGCGGATTCGCATCAGGGCAATTCCCCAGTCCACCCTTCCTCCTCCCCTATACGCCTGTACTAAAAAGACAAGGCGAAAGACGGGAAAAACCACTACGCATACAACAGGTCCATAGCATATATGAAATTTAAGCAAATATAAGATAATAGTGAGGGAAGAGAGACCCATACCAGATGAGAGAGATAAACAGTTGAGTAGTTGATCCACTGAGAAATTGGGTTTGAATTTTTCGTTGTTTCCCTCTTCTTTTCTTTTTTGTGTTTTGTTGTTTCTTGTGTTTTTTTTTTTTTGTGTTTTGTTTTTGTTTATGTGGGGCAACGAGTGAGCGAGATGAGGGACTTACCTGGGGAGCACAGTGCGGTGCACTATGCGATAGCATCCATGTAATGCGGTTCGCATAGTGCACCTTTGCATCGCATAATGGCCATCAGATGCCCTGAACTTTCTGTTGATGTCTGCGACGCAAATGCGGATCGCATACTGGTAATGCGGTCGCATCTGCGCCGCATACTGGCCAATTTGCTCGCTGCTTGGCTTTTACATGCAATTGTCGACCCTGTCTTTTGCGATTGCCTGAGCTATCTGCACTCACACTCGTTAAATTTCTCCACGAGCCACATTTATGGAAAGACAAAAATAGAATAGAAAGAAAACATAGAAATTGTTACCAAAAATGGGTTGCCTCCCATGAAGCGCTTGATTTAACGTTGCAGCACGACGAAGTTGGTATTCCTTTGGGGTCATTCATCAGTGGGACAAAGACCATATGTCAGAGCTAATTTTTCTACCACATGCCTCTCACCATCGGTGCCCAAGTAATGTTTGATGCGTTTGCCATTCACCTTGAACGTACGAAGTCCGTCGTCAGTTGCTAGTTCCACAGCACTAAACGGAGAGACATTAACCACTTTGAACAGGACGGACCATCTGGATTTGAGTTTTCCCGAGAAGAGTTTGAGTCAGGAATTGAATAGCAACACCAAGTCACCAGTGTGGAACTCCCGTTTCAGGATTTTCTTGTCATGGAAAACCTTCATCCTCTCTTTGTACATAGCTGCGCTCTCATAAGCATGGAAGCGGAATTCCTCCATTTCGTTGAGTTGATTTAGCTTCAAATTCGCAGCTTCATCCCAATTCAGGTTCAACTTCTTGAGTGCCCACATGGCTTTCAAGCTCCACGGGTAGATGACATCCTTTTCCGAACACTAGCCTGTATGGAGAGGTACCTATAGGAGTTTTGTATGATGTTTGGTAGGCCCATAGTGCATCATCCAGCTTCCTTGACCAGTCGGTCCGGTTTGCATTAACAGTTTTAGCTAGGATGTTCTTTATCTCCCTGTTGGAGACTTCGACTTGGCCACTCGACTGAGGATGATAAGGTGTCGCCACCTTGTGCTTCACACCATACTTTTCCAATAGGCTATTGAAAGCCTTGTTACAAAAATCGGAGCCACCGTCACTGAGAATTGCTCTAGGGGTGCCGAACCGTGTGAATATTTTTCTTTTCAGGAATGCGGTCACACTCCTAGCTTCATTGTTTGGCAAGGAAACGGCTTTAACCCATTTGGACACATAGTCCACAGTTACGAGAATGTATTTAATCCCACAAGAGCTTACAAACGGCCCCATAAAGTCGATGCCCCATAAATCAAAAATCTCAACCTCCAGTACAAAGTTCATCGGCATCTCATGTCTCTTGGAGATTGACCCTTGGCGTTGGCATTGGTCACAAGCTTTGACCATTTGATTTGCATCATGATAGAGAGTTGGCCAATAATATCCACATTCAAGTACTTTCGCCGCCGTCCGGTTCCCTCCATGGTGACCCCCCACCGGTGATTCATGACATGCCTTTAGAATTGGCATCACTTCCTCTTCCGGAACACATCTTCGAATAATGTTGTCCGCACAGATGCGGAACAAAAATGGTTCCTCCCAATAGTATTGACGGCATTCCCTCAAAAATTTCTTCTTCTGATATGATTCCAATCCATCCGGAATAAGCTCACTCACCAAATAATTTGCAATGTCAGCATACCAAGGGGCTGAAGAGGAGGATAACGCCAGAATATACTCATCAGGGAAAGCATCATTAATATCTAAGTCATTTCCTGGGCGCCCGTTTTCTTCAATTCGAGAGAGATGGTCCGCAACTTGATTTTCAGTGCCCCTCTGGTCTTTGACCTCAAAGTCAAATTCTTGCAACAGAAGGACCCACCGGATCAACATTGGTTTGGCATCTTTCTACGCCATAAGATAGAGAAGAGCAGCATGATCTGTGAAGACTACCACCTTGGATCCCAAAAGATAAGCCCAGAATTTCTCAAAAGCATAGACAATAGCAAGAAGCTCTTGCTCTGTCACTGTGTAGTTCATTTGGGCCCCGTTAAGAGTTTTGCTCGCATAATAGATAGGATGGAGAATTTTGTTGTGCCTTTGACCCAGTACCGCTCCAATAGCTACAGCACTGGCATCACACATCAACTCGAATGGAAGAGACCAATCCGGTGTGACAATAATGGGTGTCATGGTGAGCTTTTCTTGAATCTCCTCAAATGCTTTGAGGCATCCTTCATAGAACAAGAACTTGGCATCTTTTTCAAGGAGTTTTCACATGGGGCTTGCAATTTTTGAAAAGTCCTTGATAAAGCGCCGGTAGAATTCGGCATGACCAAGAAAGTTTCGGATACCTTTCAGTGAAGTTGGAGGAGGGAGCTTGGAGATGATTTCAATCTTTGCCTGATCGACCTCAATGCCCTTCTTTGAAATTTTGTGCCCCAAAACAACCCCCTCATCAACCATGAAATGACATTTTTCCCAATTGAGCACAAGATTGGTTTCTTAACACCGTTTTAGCACTTGGCAGAGGTTGTCAAGGCAATGCTCAAATGGGTCACCCACCACCGAGAAGTCATCCATGAAGACTTCCAAGAAATCCTCCACCATATCGGAGAATATGGACATCATACATCATTGAAATGTGGCCGGGGCATTGCACAGCCCAAAAGGCATCCGACTAAAGGCAAAGGTGCCATACGGGCAAGTGAAAGTGGTTTTCTCTTGGTCTTCCAAGGCGGTGTTGATTTGGTTGTAGCTGGAGTATCCATCAAGGAAGCAATAGAAAGATCTTCCCGCTAGCCGATCAAGCATATGATCAATAAAAGACATAGGGAAATGATCCTTGCAAGTAGCATTGTTAAGCTTCCGGTAGTCCATGCACACTATCCATCTGGTGACTGTCCGCGTGGGAATAAGTTCATTCCTTTCTTTGTTGATCACTGTCATGCCTCCTTTCTTGGGCACACATTGCACCGGACTTACCCACGGACTATCTGCAATGGGGTAGACAACCCCTGCATCCAACCATTTGATTATCTCCTTCTTGACCACCTCTTGCATAGAGGGATTTAACCTTCTTTTATGCTCTACGCTTGGTTTGATCCCTTCTTCTAGTTGAATTTTATGTTCACAAATGCCGGCATAAATTCCCCGGATGTCCGCTATTGTCCATCCAATCGCTTGTCGGTGCTCCCGCAAGACATTTAACAATGCATCTACATGTACATCACTCAACAAAGAAGACACAATTACGAGTAAAGTATTATTAGAGCCGAGATATTCGTACCTCAAGTGCGATGGAAGTGGTTTGAGCTCCAGGTGCGGTGGCTCCATGATTGAAGGTTTTGCGGGTGGCATCATTCGATTCTCAAGGTCGAGGGAAAGCTTCTTTGGTGCATATGTGTAGGCTCCACGCCCTTCCAATGCGTTGACCATCTCCGCATAACCCTCAATGTTCTCATCATAAAAATTTACCAAAATTGCAGCCAATGCTTCTCTGAGGCCTTCTTCTTCCATTTTCATCACAACGGCATCCTCTACTTCATCAACCACATCAATTACCGAAATTCCTTCATAAGCACTTGGCAACTTCAAACCTTTGCTTGCTTGGAAAGTGACTTCTTCATCATTCACCCGGAATTTGATTTCATGTCGTTCCGAGTCCATCAATGCCCTTCCCGTCGCAAGGAATGGCCTCCCTAGAATGATAGGAATCTCTTTGTCGACCGCGCAATCCAAGATGACAAAGTCGGCCGGAAGAAGGAACTTCCCCACCTTTACTAGAACATCATCAACAAAGACCAAGGGTTTCTTTATAGTTCGGTCGGCCATTGCAAACGCATGCTAGTTGGTCTCGGCAATCCCAATCCTGCTTGCTTGTAAATAGCAAGAGGCATCAAATTTATACTAGCACCGTTGTCACAAAGTGCTCTAGCAAAATCTCTCAACCAAATGGTGCACGGAATAGTAAAAGCTCCCGGGTCTCCCTTTTTCTCCACGGTTGATGTAGTAATTATTGAACTAACCCGATGAGTCAAACTTACCACCTCATTTTTTATTGTTCTCTTCTTCGTCATCAACTCTTTCAAGTATTTGGCAAACCCCAACATTTCTTGGAAAGCTTCCAAGAATGGAATATTCACTGACAATTGCTTCAAGATGTCGTAGAATTTTTTGAACTTCCCATCCTCCGCTCTTCGTGCAAACTGTTGAGGAAATGGAGGACTAGGTCTAGGAATTGGGGGAGGAGCCTTTGGGGTTTCCTTCGCCTTCTCCACGGCCTTTCCTTTTTGTTCACTTTGAATCTCATCCTCTAGGAGGGTTTCTCCAACCTCAACTACTACCGGTGACTCACTTCATGTTTCCTCTCCTTTATCATTGTTCTCAACATCATTCACTTTCTCAATCTTGTCTTGTAGCACCTTACCACTTCTTGTTGTTATGGCCATGCAATGAGATGTCGCCCCACTTGGGCCGCTTTTCGGGTTGACTACTGTGTCACTTGGAAGTGTGCCTTTTTGCTTGGGAGTTTGCTCCCTTGATAGATCTCTCATTTGCAATTCAAGTTTTTGAATCGAAGCGCTGTGTGACCCCACCACTTCAGACATATTCCTCATTGTTGCATTGTTTTTCTCTTGGTTTTGCAAGATCCGCTCTAGCATCCCTTCCATTTTAGATTCACTTGATGATTGTGAAGAGTTGGAAGATTTCCCTCTTGGTGGTACATACGGATTGGAGCTTCTATTGGGATGGTTGTTGTTGTTGTTCCACGATCCTTGACCGCCTTGTTCATTGCGCCAATTTTGTTGGCCTTGCCCTTGCGGGTTTGGCCTCCAATTGTTTTGTTGGCGATAACTACCTTGGGAGTTTTGAACATAGTTTGCTTCTTCCCATTCTTGATTTCCCATCGATTGCATGTCTTCCACCATATGCACTTTCTTGGTTTGATTTTCCTTGAGCATCTTTGTCAATACATCAACATTAGTGGCGAGACCGGCAATTACTTGGTCTCTCTCTTGATTCTCTTTGATCATGTTTGCCAGAGAAGGAGTGCCATAAGAAATTCACCCAGTTGTATCTTCTGAATTCCAAGCTTTATTGTTCTTAGACATCTTGTCTAGAATTTGCGTAATTCTAGCAAATGACTTATCCATGAAAGACCCATCCGCGGCATTCTTGGCAATTGACTGGGAGAGTGGGTCCAGTCCCATGTAAAAAATTTCCATCAAAATGTTTTCCGGGAACCCATGGTTCGGTGATCACACAAGGTACAACTTGAATCGGTCCCATGCTTCATGTAAGTGTTCCCCCGGCATTTGCTTGAAGAAGAATATTTTGTCTCTAAGCTCAGATTTCTTGCTATCCGGGAACCACTTTGACAAAAAGGCTCGGACTAGCTCCGGCCATGTAGTGATGGTATGAGGAGGTAAGTTGTGAAGCCATTTCCTTTCCTCTCCCGCTAATGAGTACTTGAACACCCGCAACCTCAAGGCGTCATCCGATACATTGGTCTGTTTGTGCATGGGGCACACACCCAAGAAATTCCTTAGGTGTTGCGTGGGGTCATCATCAGTTGAATTGTGAAATAATCTTTCTGCCTTGAGCATCAGTATAATTCCATGGTCCACTTTAAATATCGAAGCACCAACTACCGGTGGAAGTATGGCATTGGAATCGTCGATGTATTCCTCAATATCGGCGAATGGATTTTCCTCTTCATCATAATGATCAGCCATTATGGCCTGGGACTCCAATACAAAACAAGCAACTTGTGATGGAATAGAAAAAGATATAAAGTAAAGTACACACTACTAGTCATTTCAAAACCGTATTCCCCGGAAACGGCGCCAAAATTTGATACGCTCAAATTACACTTTAAAATAGTGTAAAGCGGTCGAAGTCAAATATAATAACCCAACGAGGTTGGGGTCAAATCCGACAGGGAATAGGTGTTAAAATGTTACTTTGATAGTGTGATTCTTAACTCAAATCATGATTCTATTCCATTAGTAAATGGGGAGATGAGGGTTGGTTGTGTAATAGACTAATAAAAATAGTAGCAATGAGATTAACTTAAAAGTGTAGTGAATATGATTAGGTGAACCAAGGTTGTGTCCCCTTTTAATGACGTGTAATGCAAATGGCTATTAATATGATATATTTCTAATGGGAAGTTCTTGATATGCACTTGATTTCTAGATGGCTACCCAATATTTTCCAATAATAGGGTAGTATTTCCTCTTTATAATTTTCCCAAATATAAAAGAGTTGCAATGAAATCCAAATCATTTTATTCCAAATAAAACCATTTTATCCCTAAGTGATTCTATTAAACAAGGTTTAAAGTCTTGAGTCTTTGATATTTACCCTTACCAATTCTAACCCACTTTTCCAAGCTAAGAAAGAATTTATGGCATAAGTTAATGTTTGCAACCACTAACAAGAAATGTACAATGAAGAGTAAATAAATATCAACAACCCATTATGCATATATTCAATGTTAAATACCCAAATACATAACACCCATTTAGGGTCCACAACCTTAGTATTTAAGGCTAGCTACTCATAATAAATGACAAAAAGCTAGGAGTATTAAGTGTCATGAATGCTTACAAATCAAGAATGAGGTGTTATAATGCTTCCAAAAAGAGAGAATATTCTAATAAGGGAATGTTCTTCAAAAACTGGACCAGAATGACTCACAAAACCCAAGTAAATCCTTTTATAGTGGGCCAAAGGTCGGGTGGGTCACAGACAAAAATACCCCTGCAGACAGGTTATGAGATCACATTCCTGTCGCACATCAGGAATGCGGATCGCATCCTTCTTGTTCTCATCGCATAACTAAACCCTAGTTTCCTGGTCGTCACCGCATTATTGATTTGCGGTTCGCATTGTTGATGTGCGACCTCATATTAACATCGCATTCTTGGTGCAGCTTCAAGTATCGGAGATTCTGCGGTTAAGTATATGGTTCACATGTGAGTTATGCGATCGCATACTCGACCGCATTTTAGCCCTTGAGATTGGCCCATCTTTTCTGTTGCGGTCTGCGATCCCAGGGTGAACAATGTGTTTCACATGTGGGTTATGCGATCGCATACTCGACCGCATTTTAGCCCTTGAGATTGGCCCATCTTTTCTGTTGCGGTTTGCGATCCCTGGGTGAACAATGCGTTTCGCATTTGAGTTATGCGACGCTCTCTTGTCAGATATGCGATTGCATTAGTGTTGCTCCCCTCACTTTTTAGCTTCTTTGCTTTCTTTTCATGGTCTTGAGTATTTACATCTCATGCACTGCAAAATGTCAAAATTCTATAAGTATAAAAGGCAAATGCTCTTGAAACAAACTATAATTTAAGTAATTTGGTATTAAATGTGCCGAAATTCTCTGGCACATCACAAAAACCACAAGTAAAAGCATACTAGAAATAAGATGAATTGAAGTAGTAACAAAAACATATTGTTTTTTTAGACTTAAAGTAATAGCATGTAACCCGAGAGAGCAGAAGAGAGTATTTGTGATTGTGAGAGAGAGTTTTGAACAATGTGTTCGTATGTTTGTGATAATGAAAGAGCAGGGTACTTATAGTTTTAAAATATCTAGAAAATAAGGTAAAAATAATAGTTCAACTGTAATTATAGAAGTATATACCAATTAGAATCAAATTAGTATAAAGACTTCCTTTAATTAAGGAGTCATACTCAAACGGTAATAAGCAGGTTATAAAATAAGGAAAAGAATCATGTAAAGTTGATTATAACGCATAAAGAAGTAACATAAATATAGTAGAGGTATATCACATATAAGTAAGACCACGTTCAGAATCCTATTTAAGGAAAATATATATGAATTAGTTTGACAGCAGAATCAACCATAGAAATAAGGCAAGAAATAACTTAAATGGAGGAAATCAGTAAGAAAATCATCATAAGGGATGAGTGAGGTACCAATTACAGGAAATCACTATCAATCAGAGAAACTTATCACATATGAACATGATACGTGCAAGGAGAAACAGGAAATCGACATATCTTAATTAAAGAAAACGCTCAAGAATCAGTAGAGAATATTATGAAAAAATCAGTGAAGGATCAATCACAAAGATTCGAAGATCCAAAAGTAGGAAATAGTACTTACTTAGCACAAGCTTATAAGAATAAGCATAATCAACATACAACAGGAAAAATCAAACCCTAAGAAACCGAGTAGGGTAAACTCATATAAAATTAGGGATTCATATAGAGCATAGTTTGAATCACAACATAGACATGATATAGGGAGAAGTAATCGAACCCAGAAACCCTAACAAGTAAGCATAGGGTAAAAATCATACAATCACAGAGTATTCATGGGAAACCAGTACACATACAGATTAGGTAAACATATTATCGAAAACAGACTCAGGACCCCAGATTACAACCAAGAACTTTGGGGTTTTTAACAAAATAAATCAAACAAAAAGGAAAAATCTCAAATAAGCGCTTAAACATAATGAGAATCATAGATCAATACCAAAATCAGAAGGAAACACGTTTTTGAAATACGGTTAAGAACCCTAGTTGAAGATGAAGAGTCATTTTGAGAAAATCGAAAAAACCTTTAAGGAGAACACAAAATAGTTCATAATATGCCCAGATCTATTGTAGATCTAAGAAAATCATGGGCTAATAGGTAGGGTTTCATAGAGATGACCCAAAGAGAAGGAGAAACGACATAGAAACCATTGGTTTTAGCCGGAAATAATAGGATCTTACCCGGACGTCCATGGACGACCGGAGAATGGCATGAGAAACCATGGGAGGTGAGTGAAACGCCTTCTGGTTCCTCTGAGGGCCTTAAGGCAGTGATACCCGGCGTAGGAAGGGGCCATGGTGTTGGGATGGTGGTGAAACCACCACGATTTCCGGCAAGGCGACGACATGTGAGAGCTTAGGTTAGCAGAGAGAGTTGAAAGAGATGAGAGATGTAACGACAGAGGGAATCAGAGGGAAATGAGAGGGGGGGGGGGGGGGAGAGTAGTCATTAGGGTTTAATTTAGGTAAGAGGTGGATCTGGACTGTTTTTCAATTTTGATCGACGGCCAAGATTACATCAAGGATTGGGTCGAGTAGGATTTAGGTGTTGGGCTTGGGGTCTTTGGGCCATTTAATTAGGTTAGGGGTCCGATTAGTTTAGGCCATATTTAAAAGAAAAGTATCTATTTGTTAAATACCCAATTAAATTAACTGATAACAATTTATAAAATAGCTGATAATTGTAAAAATAAAATTCATGCTTAGAAGAATAATTTAAGATGATTACTTTGTATTTTAAAAATACAAATGGTTAATTACTGGATAAAAATGGTATAAAATCATATGTTTGGGTTATAATTCCAAAGTTATTACAATTATAGCCAAAATGTGCAAATTTAGTTGATTATGCAATACTTTGGTCTTCGTAGGACCCTAAATAATGAATTAAATCAAGAGATGCCTTTGAAAACATTTGTAATGCAATTTTTTAATTATTTACTGGAAATACAATGCTGGATAAATTAAAATAAATTAATAAAAATAAAGGAAAATTATGGAAAAATACCAATTGCTATTAATACATGATTTTGAAGCTATGTGTGTAATTGTAAAATATTTTGAGGAAAAATTGGGTATCAACAATGACGGATCTCATTCGACGGGGTTCTTTAGGGTCTAAGTCGACCATTAAAAGAAACAAAAACTAGAAATATGTTGGACTCTTCCTGATGACGGATCTCCTAGACAGTTTTCTTGAGGGAAGTAAGTCTATAGAAAATACCAGATTTTCTGTTTTAGGTAGTGTAGTAACCCCCCCTTGGGTTTTCTTTGCACCGCTTTTCTTTTTCAAGGGTTTTTCTTTAACCGGGTGTAGTTAGTTTTTGTTTATTTTGTTTTTAGTTTTTAGTTGGTACTTATGGGCTATGAGCTGAGATAGGAAGAGAATCCATTAGCGTTGCTACACCTGAACACAGTAGACACTAGAGTGTGACGCTTAGTCATAGTTGTTGATTCTTGTTAGAGTGCCTTAAATTGTATGTTTGTAAATGACTTGAGTACTCAAACGAGAGTGTTTTGATAAGCCAATCTGGAGTTAGTCATGTGCCATGTGTGTGAGAGTTGTATTGTATTATATGGTTTGCATTTGATGCCTAGAACTTGCCCTTTGTGTTTGCTAAGCGAAATAGTAGCTTTATTCAGTCTTAGAAGTGACATAGGCGGTTCTTTGTTATGCCAGATATATAAAGTATACCCATCTAAATGTGATAAATCGTAGTTACCCCTGTTGAGCCTATACACATATTTCTTTGGCAATCACATTACAAACCAAACCCAATTGTTTGAATGACCCATCTATTTGAACCCATTTACCTCCCATGAGCAGTTAAATTGTTATGAAATATGTAAAAGTTAAAGTGTGGGGTGGTTGGTTTGATTTTTGAGTGGAACCAATGAAATAGGGAAAAAAGTGCAGTGTTTTGAATAAAATGAAAGAATAAGTGCCACTTGAAAATAAATAAATAAATAAATGTAGTCCTTGATAAGTGGTGCCTTAATACAATTGTGCCTAAAAAAGTTTGGGGTATTATAAATAGAAGGGTGGTGGATTGTCTGGTCTGACATAAATACGGTGCTGAAAGTGAAAGTAATTGTATTAAAAGTTCTTAGGGAGGTTAGTCACTATATTCAAATATATCCTAACCGTCCCTTAGCCTACATTACAACAAAATGAAGTCTTGATTGATCTTAGACTGGATGAGCTCGATTAGTAGAGTAGTACACTACGGGCAAGCCTATGGTGCATCTTTGTGGCATATAAATTTTCTTTCTGAGAGTAAGTGAATTTTGTCTATCTGAGTTCTTAATTGTTCTTAATGTTATTACATGTGGATCTACTCTCTTGTGTGATGTGAGGGCATTTGATTCACAAAGGAAAGGTAAGTCTTGACCTTTGTATAGAGTAAGTTGAGTAAGTATGAATATTGCACGGCACGTGAGGGTCAACTCTTGAGGAAAAGATGTTACACTACTAGACGCAACTTTTGTGATATGTTCTTTGTGTAATACGTTAGGGAAATTCTTAGTGAAAGACCCTTTATAGAGTATAGTGGATTTCTCTAGGACTAGAAATTATTTAAGTGTGGGGTGTTGATAATAGGCTAAATTCATGTAGTTTAGCGACTATTTATACCCCAACTTTACAATGTTTCAATTATCTAGGAAGGTTAAATGACGATAAAATAGTTCTTATTGTGAATTTTAAGTTTTGCAGGAGCAAGTCGTGCTTATGAGAACATAGGGCAGTGTTTTGAGCTAAATTAAAGCAAGGAAAGCCCCTCGGAGTTGACTGCGTGTGAAAGAAGAAAGAAAAAAAAAGATAAATAGCTGATCAACTATAGCGTGGGCCAAGCGCAGCCTTAGCGCAGCCATGCTAGAGTAAAAGACGTGGGCCAGTGTTGAATTTGATTAGCGCGGCCGCGCTAGTCCAGGAAGCAGTGACAATGTATAATGCAATTAGCGTGGCCCAAGCGCGTTTCGAGCGCGGCCGCGCTAGTCCGTCCAGAACGAGGTAACTTCAGGGGCAATTTTGGAATATCGGGAGTAATTCAACTTAACCTATCAAGGTTTTTATAGTTTTGTTCAAGTCAAGAAGAGGCAAGAGGCAATGAGGATAATTCGGCTCGAGTTCTACCTTTCATCCTTTTGTTTTTATCATTAATGATGAATTCTACTATTTTTATTATGAGCACAATTATGAGTAGCTAATTATTTAGTCTAAGGTTTTGATGGAACCTGCTGAAGGATGAACTTCTTGTTGTGTTAATATAAGTTGCCGAGTTTAACCTCTATTTGTTCAATCTATGTTCTTATTGTAGTTAATTGATAGGATCCTCAATTAGTTATGACTATTTTTGTCACGACCCAGAATCCTAATCCGAGTCGTGACGGCGCCCAACGACGGGGTTAGGCAAGCCAACGCAAATTACACCAAGTGATACCCTTCCCATCTAATTAAAGAGGTCAAAGATTACCAGTTATAACAACTAACATGATACTAGCCGAGATATAACATACACATGAATATACTTCCCAAAACCCCAAAAATATAAATATGCACTACGCGTGCGTGCCAGGAACTAGTGTCACGAGTGTCATGGACAACTACTGAATATACAGTGACTACAAAATATATACAGAATCTCCATCTGAATGAAATGAGCGGAGAAATATAACAAAAGAGCTCCAGGGTGCTGCTAGGAAGTCGCCGAGAAAGCAGCTCACCGAGAAGTATGACCACGCTATCAGTATCTAGCACCGGCCGGATAGTCCGACGTGCCAGCCTCCGGACCTGTACATTCAAGTACAAAAAGAAAGCAAAGAAAGTGCAGCATGAGTACATATTAAGTAAATATGTACCCAGTGAGTATCCCGCCTAAACTCGAAGAAGTTGTGACGAGAGGTCGACTCGATACTCACTAGGGTCCAACAGTAATAACATATGATAAAATATGACGAAGTAGAGTAGGCATGTCAGCGAAATAAGCAACAAGTACATGTACTGAGAAAAGAAAAAAAATCCAAACAGTTACTGAACTTAAACAATAAAGCACTTTCAAAAGTAAGACCACCGAATGAAACAATAATCACAAATTCTTAGATCCGCCGTGGCATACGGCCCGCTCCCATATATTTCATAATTTCTTTTCAATCCCGCCGTGGCGTACGGCCCACTCCCATATATTTCATAATCTCATTTCAATTTCGTCATGGCGTACGACCCTCTCCCATATATTTCATATTTTCATTTCAATTCCCGCCGTGGCGTACGGCCCGCTCCCATATATTTCATAATTTCATTTCAATCTCGCCATGGCGTATGGCTCACTCCCATATATTTCATAATTTTATTTCAATTCCCGCCGTGGCGTACGAACCGCTCACATATATTTCATATTTTCATTTCAATCCCACCGTGGCGTACGACCCTGATACGCTCAAATTACACTTCTAAAATAGTGTAAAGTGGTCGAAGTCAAATATAATAACCCAACAAGGTTGGGGTCAAATCCCACAGGGAATAGGTGTGAAAATATCACTATGTTAGTGTGGTTCTTAACTCTAATCGAAGTTCTATTCCGTTAGTGAACAAAAAGGGTGGTGATTAACAGTTTGCTATTTTAGAGAAAGAGTAGTAACAAAGGAGGCTAATTTAGCTTGTAATTAGTATGGGTAGGATAACCAAGGTTGTGTCCCCAATCATGGAGTGTAATGCAAGTAGGTATTAATATGATATATTTCTAATGGGAAGTTCTTGATAT
>ML292707.1:5350-34868 GCA_005239495.1 Nicotiana undulata | reverse complement strand
GAGTCAGCACACGAGTCGCAGGTATGATTCGCGATCGTGGGGAGCTTATGACCTCAGTCCTTATGACCTACCTTATGACTTCGGCCGGTTGTCTTGTCCGTGTCGGTATATGTACACTTGAGTATGGTTCACATATGTCAGTATTGGAAAGGTATTGTTGAATAAGAGGAATTGGTACTTGGTGCTCTGACTTGTGTTACATTATGTGTTCCTATACTTGGTGCTTACTGTTTCGCATGCCTACTGCTTTAGCCTTATCTCATTCTATATTATGTTGTTGGACCTTAGTGAGTATCCAGTCGACCTCTCGTCACTACTTCTTAGAGTTTAGACGGGATACTCACTCGGTACATATTTATATATATGTACTCATGCTGCACTTTCTTTCCTTTTCTGTACTTGATTGTACAGGTTCGGAGGCTGGTCCATCTGATTTTCAGGCCGGTGCTAGATATTGATAGCGTGGTCATACTTCACGGTGAGATGCGTTCCTGGCGACTTCCTGGCAGCACCCTGGAGTTTCTTTTGTTATACTCTCTATCTATTTCATTCAGACTGATATTCAGTAGTTGCCCGTGACACTCGTGACACTAGTTCCTGGCACACATGCGGTATATATTTTGGGTTTTGGGTTGTATATCTATGTATATGTGTTATTTCGGCCTTGTATTTACTATGATTTTACCTTCACTTAAGGCTAGTATCATGTTAGTTGTTTTAGACTGGTAATTATTGATCTGTTTGACCGAATGGGAAGGGTATCACTTAGTAAAGGTTATATCGGCTTGCCTGACCCCGCTGTTTGGGTGCCATCGCGACTCGAATTAGGATTTGGGTCATGACAATTACCCCTGTGCACGCCCACACGACTGTCGCCTAGCATAAGCGTCACCCCTAACACATCACAAATAACATTTTTCCCATGGACAATTACCCTCAATTCCAAGTTTAGAGAAGTTAGTTACCTCAAAATGCGCAACTCTATACTCCAACAATCCCTTGCCTCGCAAATCGGCCTCCGAGCGACTCGAATCTGGTCAAAGCAACTTAATACAATCAATACTATCCATAAGGAATAATCCTAAATAATAAAGCTAAAGCCTTGAATCAAATATGTAACGCCAACCCAAAAAGTCAACCCCGGGACCACACCCTGAAACCTGACAAAATTCACAAATTCTGAACATACATTCAATTACGAGTCCAACCATACTAATTTCATCCAATTCCATCCAAAAATTGACCCTCAAATCACCAAATCTCACTCTCCAACAACATAGTCTATAATCCCCAAATTTTACTTCAAATTCACGTAAATTAGGTGTAATAATCAATGGGTAGTCAATATCTAATACCAAAAGTTATTAAGTTTCACTTACTTCTTCAATTGTAGCAAGAAGTCTCCCAAAAATCACCCTTATCTGAGCTCCACAAATCTATAATGAGAAAATACAACCAAAACCCTCAATTTAACATCTGCCCTTTGATTCTTGCACTTGCGTTCACCTAAACACACCGTGGTTCCTCTAATGCAGAATAGTGGCTGCATCTATGGCTTCCTCCAAAACTTTCCCTTTCGCTTTTTGTGAAACACCTATTGCATCTGCGTGTCCACTTCTGCAGACCCTTTCCGCATCTACGGTCCCAAACCTTTCAGCCAACATCTGCTTCTACGGTCTGCGCTTCTGCGCATGTGCCCTTGCGCCCCCATGTCTGCATCTGCGTAAACACATGCTTCCGCCCAACTTAATTTCAATGCTCACCTGCTCGCACTTGCACTACTAGAAATTACAACTGTGGCAACCCTTCCAAAATCGTTGCAATAGACACATTAACCGTCCCTGTAGGGCTATTGGGACGGATTTTGAAGCGTTCTAAGATCGAGCGTTACAATAGGTTTATTGGAACGGGTATTTGTAACGGTTTAAAAATCGTCTCCATATAGGGATATTGTAATAGTTATGGAACTGATACCATTTTTCTATCTATGGGAACGGTTTTATTTTTAGTTGGGACGGTTTTAAACGGTTGATGTAGAATAATACCCGCAATTTTGAAGTCTATTGCAACGGTTTCATGATATATTGCAATGGTTTTTGTAATATACTGGAACAATTATCAATACCCTATTGCAACGGATATTGTAATATATTGCAATGGTTATTATGGGTTGTTGCTATTATTTGCTAGGTCAGAACAGTTATATTCAATGAAATATTTTACACCCATAACTTAGTTAAACCACGAAATAAAATTAAAACATCCAACTAACATTATACATACACAAAAACAAAATATGAATGCATTGTTTGATCAACAATTCACAAGTCAAAATATGAGTTTGCATACAAAAAGTTCTAAACTAAAATATCCTTAAACATGATAATAGAAAGTCTAACAACGATCAACAACACTCAAGTAAGGTCTTCTTCATCACTTTCATCCGCAATCGTTGTACCTACAAAAGACAATCAAAAATAATTAAATAATGTTTTCAAGATAATTGAATCACAAAGTAATTAAATGACCAATTTGATAACTCAAATATTTTCAAACTCTCTAAATTTTTAAATTTTTCGGCAGAGTTTCCTTTGTAAATACGACTATCCCAAAATTTTCAACCTGCTCAAAACATGATACAATGTCCCTACAGAACCTAAGATCCATCCACAAATCATAAGATGAGTAGTTGTACTTTAAGCAACATACAACAAACCATAATCCGCAACAGACAAACCAAATCAAACAACTCACCAATCTATTATTTTTTAAGCAAGACAATCTGCCTTAACATCTTTGAACATTATTACATCACAAAACAACATCACCCAAACAGCAAGACAATTTATATCCTCTTACGTGTATATACAGCGCGTAGCTATATTAGTAACTATAAGGACTATATTAAGGAAACTATACACATCAACCTAACAAAAGGGAACTCAACAATTACGTATTAATGACATGATCAGAAGAATTCAAGCATCACACAAGAAGATATAACAAGTTAAAAGGCATAAATTAGAAACCAAATCCATTAGATCTTCTGAGTACTCGCATACAGTGTAAGTTAAAAGCATAAATTAGAAACAGAATCCTTCCAATCTTCTGAGAACACCATCTGCATCAGAAGCCAGTATTACTCTAACTTGTTCAAATACCTTATATGGAGAAAGTGGGCATGTTATTGGCTTAGTGTTCTTAATCACAACTGAGAAAGACATGAATAAGAGTTGATTTGTGTCCGATTCAACAGGGAACGGACTTTGACAAATGTGAATCTTGTGGTACTATAGAACATACAGTAAGGAGATGCTCGTCTAATGTGAAGTTGGAACACTTATCTAACTGTCATATCCATTCACACTAAGCTGATTAATGAAAAATCTATTTGAATGGTATTGTACTCCGAATTTTCCTAATCTTAGTTCACCACTTGACACATAATTCCCAGCTTCGTCAAGACAAAGATCGTTAACTAGTCTACAACTCATAAAGAATGGAATGCAAATGAAGAAAGTAAACATTGTTAAGAAATCATAATGTACAAATCATAGTAAATATGTATTTTAAAAATCCACTCACTTATGTTTTTGTGTGTTCCAGAACAAAACAAAAGCCATCAATCTATTTTCTTGCATTAACTGCCTAATTATAACCTGGGTAAAATTTGAATCACACTACAACAACCATCATTACATGTCATGTTGAATCATTAACTTAAATGTTAATAAAAGAGAAGTGCATAAGCTTATCCATGTTATATTCTACACAAGAAGAGCATACATGCTAGAGAATTGGCCTAAAGTTGTTGCAATACTTGAACTATGTCAAGAACCTGTCGGAGCAGTTCTTCTCCATTTGATTAACACTAGTTGCGCTTTACAACATTAAAGATTCTTCGTAAATGTGGACTTTTTGAAAGTCTACTTTTCTATCAAGTAACAAATAAATAGTGAAAGGAAACTAAACTTGGTGCATATCAACATTATTGGGGTCTCAAAATGGCTTGGACGTATCAAGTTAAAAAGTTGACTTTGACCAAGGATATACACTTATATGCCAGAGAATTGGCTTAAAGCATATCCATGTTATATTCTACACAATAATGATTTGAAAGGAAAATCTCATAACTTGAACTAGCTATACATACAAGCAAGCACAGTTTTCCTAAATTTCACGAGCCAACAAAAGATGCCACTTCTTCAAACTCCTTAATTTATTTTCATCAGTTTAACTTAATGTTGTTAATTTGAAAGCTCTTGTTGTATGTTCTCGTTTCAATTATCCCCACTAATATTAATTTAAATGCAATGCTTATATTTTAAAACATCACCCATATCAATACATCATTTCTAATACCAACTGTGCGTGCTCAACACATCTTGCACTGTCCAAAATCAAACGAGGAAAGAAACACAAATTCCATTCATTTTGCTGCGAGCAGATCATTGCTACTTGGATCCAATTTTTTGCACAATGACATAATTACCTGAGTGTAGGTCTTCAAATTCCTTTGAGCCACGGACGAAGTGTACTTGAGAAAACTGGTAGAGAACTGCCAGTAGAAGTAAACATCAATTTAATCAGGACAATGAAAATCAGGCAGTATGAACAACACAAACATGGTCCCCCAGATTCTTTTTCTTTTATTAGTATGTGTGCATGTGTGCAGAATGGCAATGAGGTCGTGAGGTGAATACTATATAGTACTAGAGCATAAATAATGAAGAGTTAACCAATGTAAACTTACGTTACGTGCATACATAAGCAGATTGAAATTATTGTTGTATTCAATGCCAAACAGGTTTTCCAGTTTCAGTACTTTAACTGCTTGCCCTGTTGTGTTCAAACGCTTATGGTTAGCTGTCTAGTTTTCAATATTCCTCTCTGTGAATTATCCCATAATATTTCTCAACTATTTGTGGATAGGATTATAAGATAATGAGTGTGTCAATTAAATTCAGATTTTAACAAAGTTCTGTAGTTGAATATATTTGCTATTGTATGAAATATTAACTAAACTCCCCCACCCCTCCCCCCACCAAACGCAAAGGAATAAGAACCGATGTTTTTTTACGAAGTCACTTGTTATTGAGGTCAAAAATGATGATTCTTATATTCAATCCAATATAATGCTTTATTACTAACTTTAGACAAGTTATATTCATTACTATGGTTAACTAGAGAAAAGTTTTCGGGAAAAAAAAAATCAATAGTCGGATCTCATATTTCGTCGGACAATAACAATTATTCAGGAACTTCCTGCTTCTTATCAACACATCATCTTACGAATATCAGTAGAAAGAGAATAGCCATAACTAATCAAGAGAACAAAGACTTAAGATTAACTAACAAACAAGAATTCAAAGCAGAGCCCATTTATAGCTTAGCTATACATACAAGCAAGCACAGTTTTCTCTCTCCAATCCAAAGACGAACGACTACCAAGAATACAATTATCACTTAAAACCCCCCGCATAAGACAACCCACACTAATAATCTAAAATTCAAGAACTCACGGTTGGTTACAAACGACCTAAAATTAAATAAGAAGGAACAATTAAAGGAAAAACCCCGATTAGATAACAAAACTTACATATTCGTTTGGACGACTTCTCCGATTCGAGCATAAAATTGATTTTGGAATTTGGGGAAGATTAGCAATTGTACTTGAGATATATCTATAAGGAGTTGAAAGACAATAGAGGTATAAAGATCTTAGGTTTATGGATTTGTATTTTAGGAGTGAAAGAGAGGATTTTGGGGGGAATGGATCTTGAAAGGCAAAAGGAAAGAGACGTACTGGTTCATTGGGTGTATCGAATGAACAGGTGGGTAGGTTTGTTGGGAAAAGGTTTTAACTTTTGTATTTACATTACTAAAATTAATCAAAAATATAAAAGAAATGTGGGTTTTTCTAAGAAATGGAGATTGATTTGGCGGGTTTCGCAAATTTTGGGGGGCCAATAAATATGTCTATTGGAACGGTTAATACACCGTTACGGAAAAACTTTCTATGGCAACGGTACTTTCTACAATTGCAATGCTTTGATAGCTAAAGTGTGCTGATATTATGGCAACAGTTTGTAAACCCTTGCTAAAGAACCGTTGCAATAGGCCTATTTTCTAGTTGTGTTGCGAGCTTGCAAATGCGAAAATTTCTCCAACTCCAAATTCTGGAAAACTTTAGCATTTTCCCCAAGTCCAAACATGATTCGTCAACCATCCGAAAAACCCCCTGAGGCCCCCGGGACCTCGTCAAAATACACCAATCAGTCCTAAAACACATTACGAACTTACTCGAAGCCTAAAATCAGATCAAACAACATCAAACTCACGAATCGCACCCCAATTCAAGCTTAATGAAACTAATGAACTACCAAGTTCTATAACTAATGTTGAACCATATCAAATCAACTCTAAATGACCTCAAATTTTGCACACTAGTGCCAAATGACCACAATGGACCTATTCCAACTCCCGAAATAATAATTTGAACCCGATATTAACAAAGTCAACTCTCGATCAAACCTCTCAACCTCCAAACCTTTAACATTCCAAATTTTCACAAAAAAGCCTCAAACCAATCTATGGACCTCCAAATCAATATCCGGACATACGCCTAAGTCCAAAATCACTGTACGAAGCTATTAGAACAATCAAAACTCTATTCGTATTCGTCTACACAAAATTCAAACTCCGGTCTACTCTTCTAACTTACGACTTTAACCTTGGGATTATGTGTCTTAATTCACTCCAAAATATTTCCGAAACCAATCCAACCATCCCGGCAAGTGACATAACCACAAATGAACAAAGGAGAGAGAATAAATAGGGGAACGGGGCCACAATACACAAAATGCCCGGCTGGGTCGTTACAATAATAACGCAATGTAGAATCAATAATGATATAAAAATATCGCAAGTCTCGGCATCATCCAATGCAAACCTCAAGTCTTAGCCATACACAAAATCAAAAAAATTTAGGTACCATATATGAATCTTGAACCCATTACAACCATTCTCAAGAGTCATTGACCTTGTTCTAGTGTCCAATGTATTTCCAATACGTGTTGAAAAACTTGTGCTGTATCAGCACATGAATATCCAAAAAAAAAACCCAACGATTCTTCTTACTCGCACACTATATCCATAGTGAGTATCAAACTTGAATCATTCCAAGATTTCCACATACCCATAATGAAAAGTACATCATGCATCTGGTAAATTCTTTGCCCAAATCATCCTCGATGACACCCTTCTCAAACCATATCCAATCCACAGTGCATCCATGTCAAGACCCAAAATCCACCTAGCCCAACCTGCTAGGTAAGCCAAACAATAGTCAACACCACTCTAATGATAGTAATAAGGAATCAATAAGTGAAATAACTGAATTTCTATGCAATAACCTAAGGATTTGTAGCACAAGTCATGAGCCACTAAGACATAGATTTTACAAAGCTGGTATGAAATATTTACAACATCAATTTAGAATGTACATATACGAAATTGGAATCTAAAACTACCAAGGACAAGTGGTAGCTATATCCGAGAGACATATGCATCTTCAGTGCCAGTTCCCGTCACCCATAACATCTCAGCTCCAAGATTTTCAGGCAAGGTGCAGAAGTTTGGACAATCGGCCCTATGTACTCAACAAGTATCATAACTAATCTTGGAGGTTTTATATAAGCAAGAATTATAAATGATACTTGCCAATCACCTGTATAATTCATAAAATTCCAACAAGTACAAAATAGTAATATTACAAAATCATGAATTAAAGAAAATACCACTTGGTGCACACTTTTTTTTAACGTGCTCGCCTTTGTCAAAAATCCAACATATAAGAAAGATACGCAAATAACTCAGGTAAACAGCCAAGGAAAATGTCAAGTAAAGAAGAAATGCAATAACTAAATATCATTTTGTTGTTGCGCGCAACCCGATCCCAACAGAAATCACAATACGGCTCTAAGGTCCACATCAGAATCTCAATAATCAAACCAAAAAACTAATCAGCCTTCCCAAGGCCTGCATCAATCATAACCCCAACGATTTCTCATGATCCGCATGTACACCATCAAGAAGACACAAGAGAGGGTGACCCTAAAGGGATGGAACCATATCCACATGTTGCACAGTGTAGTCACATGCAATTCGCCTGACGTGGTCATAGGTTGAATATCACAATCCGTCACAAGCTCAATATAAAGGACCAGCCCATCGTGTTCACAGGCTCAATATCATAATCCACCCGGTGTGGTCACAATCTCAATATCATAATCCACCCAACATAGCCACATGCTCAATATCACAATCCACTCGGCATAGTTGTAGGCTCAATATCACAATCTATCTGGCATGGTTGCAGGCTCAATATCAGAATCCGCCTGGCGTGGTCTCATGCTTAGTATCACAAACCGCATGGCGTGGTCACGTGCTACCAATCCAAACCATATCACACATATGACAAATATACAAGAATACATGTATATTATCAATGAATGTCAAATTTCATACTCCTCGGCTGTTATAAATGATATGCTAAGGTATATGCATGTGCAAAGTGTGCGATCATAACTCAAATCGGGAAATTACATCACAAAAATAGCAATTATCAGGTTCAATCAGGATATTAACCTCTATTTAACCTCAAACATGGTTCAAATAACTCACAACATGGTTACAAATATAAGAACTATCTCAACATGAAACTTAACAAATACCCCAAAGCATATCATAGCTTAAACACTACCCTGAGCATGAATAATAATCCGATGCACGCACATGGGCTCAACCCTACACATCTGCTCCACCCACAGCACGTAGCTGTCACAAATAACTCACGAAACTAGAGCTTCAACAAAGTTTAGGTAAGATACTTATCTCAATCAAGCCAAATCAATAATCTAGAAGCACCATCACGTAGAATCGACCTCTGCACAGCTCAAAACTAGCGAAAAGTAACTCAAAAACAATAAATAATGCAATAGGAATCAAACCCAAACGATAAAGGTCTAATCTTTAATCTAATACTCAAAGGTAATTAAAACATCAACCTGGGCCCGCACCTCGAAACCCGACAAAACACAAAAATTTTGATAACCCATTCAAATACGAGTCTAACCGTATAATTTTCACCCAAATTCGACAGCAATTTCATGTTCAAAACTCAAAAATTCATTCTCTTAAGTTATAGTCACACCCCCCCCCCCCCCCCCCCCAAAAAAACCAATTTCTTCTCTCCAAATCCTTGATTTAGGTGAAATAATCAACGGAAAAACAAAATATATAATAAAAACAAAGATTAAATTACTTATCCTCAAGTTTGAGTGATTATCTCCTCCAAAATTGCCTTACTTATACTCCAACAACTCAAAAAGTGAAGAAAATGAACTCAAAATCCCGAAATTGGATGTTTTAATGCACAATCGTCCTTCTTCGCGATCGCAGTCACCAACCTCGCAATCGCTATTCCAAAAATATCCAGCACAATTTTACCCTTCAGGATTGCGTCATGAAGCCCAGCGATCGTGATGAACAAACTCCATTAAATTTTCCTAAGCTCTTTCCAAACAGCCTGTAGTATAAGGGCCATAACTTTTTGTACAAATCCCCAAATGACAAACAATTTGAATTTTTGAAAAATTGACAAAAGATTTTTTGAATCGCCTAAAAATTCCTTATAGATTGAAATATTCAAGCTCCTGCAGGCAGCTCAGCGACAATAAAAATTTCTTCTTCGCGAACGCAAACCTTCCCTCTACGACGCGATTCACAGGTCAAATATTGCATTTTTCTCTGCACAGTCGCAACCTAGAGCTCCACGATCGTGATGTACACCTCTGTAGCAAAAAACGGCAATTGAAAATGGGCTAAAAAGGGTCCAAAACTCACCCGAGCCTCTCGGTACCCCGCCCAATCATAACATCAAGTCCATATACCTAAATCAAACTTATCCAAAGGCTCTAAATGCCACAAATAGCATTAAACCGAGAATTAAACACCAAAACTCATCATGCAACCTTCAAACTCAAGAGCTTCAAATATTTACAACCAGGCATCAAATTCATACCAAATTAACTCAGAATGGAATCAAACTTTGCACACAATTTCCAAATGACAAAATGGACCTATTCCAAGTCCTGGAATAACAATCCTCACTCGATAGCGATAAAGTTAACTCGTGGTCAAATCTATAAAATTTCTAAACCTTTAAATTGCCAACATTCGACAAAAACAGCCAAATCATCCTAGGAATGTCCAAATACGGATCCGTACATACGCCTAAGCCCAAAATCACCATGCAAACCTTTTGGAACCATCAAAAAACAAATGTGAGGTTGTTTAATCACAAGTCAAACCTTGGTCAACTCTTCCAATTTAAAGCGTGTAAAATGAGAATCACTCTTCCGAATAATCTAGAAGATCCTGAAAATAAATTCCAATCATGCACACAAGTCATAATAATTCATATAAAGCTACACAAGACCTCAAACCACTTAACGGAATGCTAACACTTAAAACAACCGATCGGGTCGTTACATTCTCCCCCACTTAAACATACGTTCGTCCTCGAACGTGACAAGGGTCATTCCAAAGCCGTCAAATCACTATATAAACTCACCATGCACATGCCCATAGGTGATACCATGTCACCCAATCCACATAAGCCTGACAACCCAACCTAACGTAAGATCCTTAATTCAACCTTAGTTCATAAAACATAGAACCCAATCTCCAACATCCGTAACTTATTATAAGATCAGTTATCTTATCTACACAGTGTGTATCATCTAAACAAGTTGTATTAATTCATAACCATATTCCGAGCTATAATCACGTGATATACCACATAACTCAAATACATATGGAAATAATTTCCGACCACCATAGTTGTTCATTTATAAACCCGATACCGACGACATGCCTTGTATCAAATAGAACCTTTTTCTGAACCTTTACATATTGTTGAGGATTAAATAACATGTAGAAGCTCATAACCACCCATCAGATCAACAAGACATTGAGCTCTCTCGCCCGGGAAGAACCATAACCAAATTCTGAGTTGACTAAAGACATTATTCTTCTAAACATACCTTAATCAAATCCTATAGCACTTATCGCATGTCCAATAACCTCATCTCATCCAGTATGGCTGCTCGACCAACAAGCCACACCAGCACCACCTCGAGCCACATACCATAAAATCCATGCACTAAACAAGCAACAACTCAAATGTACCTAATGATGGAAAGAGAATCAAATAGGAGAACCACCCGCAAGCTCAACAGATGCCACCACAAGGCGTTATGCTATTAACCCATCACACAAGGAGAAACAAAACACACGAAATAAGCAAAAATGATCGTATCCTAATATAACTCTGCTACGATGCAGGTCCTCAACCAAACACCGGTCCACGTGGAATACCTTGAGCCATGATGCTCAAAATCAAAAACCATATACATATCGACAACGAACACCCAAAGTGCATGACCATAACTATGGATAAACGGATAGTACAATATACCCCAAATGGGATGATCATAACCAAGGCGCAATCAACGATTCAACACCCCAAGAGCCATCTTGCTCGAATTCCACCACAAGGCTCAAACAAAACTGCATCATGTATGTAAACAATCAGCAATCTCGCAACCCATCATAGCATAGAAGAGTAACACATGGAACATATCATATACAAATAACATCAACTCTAACTGAATGACACACCCCTCAATAATAGTCGTGTTGAGTAAACAAATCCGACCCGATGTAGAATGCAAATCCTCATTAAGCGTACGAGTAGCCTCCAAATAAACTTTTATCCTCCCGAAATGGGTAGATAAATCTCCAAAAAGTCCACAACAACCTAACCATAACACATATAATCAGCCGCCAACCTCTTAACATACATTCACCATCTGCAATCATTGAACAATTTTACTCTAAGAACCCTCTTAGTCTTCAAATCCCTAGAAGAAAAGAATTCCACGTCTTATCCCAACTCCACCACTCAAATGAATGACAAATCCCTCACACATAATCATCTCATAAGAAATACCTCCATAATTCTTTCGTGCCACAAAAAAAATTTTGAACATCAATGGTCGATCAACCAGGTGATTACTGTAATACTGGTCAAGCATCCGCAAGTCAAAAAACAATGCACCTTCTGAAATGCACACTCATCTCAGCTGATACCAAATAGTGCTAGCATTATTCAAAACATCATAAACCGTCCATGTTGTCTATCACTTATGACCTTTCCTTTCGAACGGAACCCCAACCTCATACATGCAAACCTCAAACCCACATGTTGCACCGCATCTATCATGCCATCATATGGAAACATGAAAACCCTATTATCAACTCTGAATCACAAGGATATAGCTAGAAACCTTCCACTTGATCCCTATCCAAGAGAAAATCACAACAGGCACCAAACTTTTCATGCCGGTCGAAAACATCCATCCCAAGCCATGGTAAAAACCATCAAGAACTCTTCGAAACACATTAGCACAAGACCAAGCCATCGGAACTGAATCCCTCTAACCCAACCAAGTAACGTCGGTCATTAAACCTAAGAATATTGCCACAAAACACCCGTAGAGTCTCACCATCCAAAGGAACTGATCACTTCTATTACAATACTAATCAAAACCAGTACCAAGCAGACCTATTTCTTCGAGTGCCTCTTGATTTGCCTTCAAGTTAACACTTCTCCTTGCCAGTACACTATGATCCTTAACCAACGCTCTCCCAAGAGATCCTAGCATGAAACCACGTTGTCCTAATGCCCATAAGCCTTTGCATTCCCTCTTAAGCACCCAATAGTGCCGCAATCGGACTGCACACTTTAAAGTGTCCTTCTGTGAAATCTGAAATCGTTTCTCTAAACCTTCTGATATCATAATGTATAATCACCAATGTCATAGAAATACCGCAAGTTCCAGCACCATCCAATGCAAATCTCAAATCTTAGCCATGTACAAATCCAGGAAATTCTTAAATACCAGATATGAATCTTGAACTCACTTGAACTTTCTCGAGAGTCATCCACTCTGCTCAATCTTGAATGCACCGTCGAAACAAGCCGAACGACTTGTGCTACAGTAGAACATAAACACCTAAGGAAGTAAACCCAATTTCCCCCAACCAAGTGGATCCCTTCTCCGAGCACACTACATTCACCATGAATAACAAACCCGAATCATTCCTAGATTTCCATATATCCAAAAGTGAAAAACATCATGCATCGAGAAATTTTCCTTACTCGAGTCATCCTCAAAATAAACCTCTTCAAGTCATAACCGATCGATGAGTATGCCTCAAACCACAACTAACAAACACATGTCCCTGCAATTTTAGCGTCGATAGAAGACTCGCCCACATGGCTTAAAGCCATAGAACACAACATTTGATAACCCACAATACCCTTATTCCATTACTGCTATATTCTCGAACAGTAATTCCACTAAATTCTTCATACGCTCACGTAGCACAAGCCATAGAATACATCAAATCATATGCTAAGAACATATCCATCCTTGTTACGGTCGTGCAACATGCCTCAAGCAATTCAGACTTAAATTTCAGCACATACACATCCCGCTGGTAAAAAAATATACTTCGTAGAAACCTCACAGGCATCACACAACCTCCGAACACCCCGCAAAAGATAACCCACTTGCTTAGCCTCAAACGGTCATCTCTACGCCCTATCATGGTCACCACCGCAATGCAATCACTTAACCCTCCCGAGTTTAAACTCGTCAACAAGACATAAGAATACTTCATTCCATAGCTGAGCAACTAAAAGATCCCTAACACACTCATAACACACGACTGCTCAACATATCAAGAACGAAATCAAGCATCTGTAGTCCTTTATCATCCTAAGAAAAAATTCTTCTCATCACATTCAAACCATCTAAGCACATCCCTCAATCACATAATACTCATCATATATAACTATCCAACCACTCATTGAGCCATCAATCCTACTCCTAGGGGAACTACTGGGCATATAAGTCAAAAAGCACATATTCACACAACGGATACCACTGAGCCTAAGTTGCGGTCTAAACTTGGCCTCAAGACCTCCAAACTGGCCAATAACCACAACACCGAGAACACATCTCGCACCCCACCTATTACATTACAAGTCGTCAATGTGTAGCCAATATCGAATACTCAACATAACGTACGAGTAGATGGAATGAATCAAAATAGATACGCTTCAAGCTGAATCAATACTACACGGTAAAGAAGGAAGGATGGGAAATTTTCTGCATGCTCTGTAGCCTCTCGAACATAGGTATGGACGTCATCATACCGATCCGCAAGACTCTACTAGACACTTGCTCATGACTCATTGAACCTATGAACCTAGAGCTCTGATACCAACTTGTCATGATCCAACATTCACCTAGTTGCGATGGCACCTAGCCCAGCCTGCTAGGTAAGCCAAACCATAGTCAACACAACTCTAATGGTAATAATAAGGAATCAATAAGTGAAATAATTTAATTTCTACACAATAACCCAATAATTGGTAGTAAAAGTCATTAGCCGTTAAGACTTAGATGTTGCAAAGTCAGTATGAAATAAATACAACATCTATTTGGAATGTACATAAACAGAATTCGAATATAAAACTACTAAGGACAAATTATAGCTATATCCATAATGAAGGTGCCTCTTCATTGCCAGCTCCTGTCATCCACAACATATCAGCTCCAAGATGTGCATGCAAGGTGCAAAAGTATAGTATTAGTACAATCAATCCCATGTACTCAGCAAGTATCATAACCAACCTCGGCCAGGTAATAGAAATAAGAATTATAATTGATAACCGCCAATCACCTATACAATTCATAAAATAACAACAAGTACAAAATACAATTTGAATGAATCATGAAATCATATATAAGACCACTTGGTGGACACAATTTTCTTAACGTGCTCGACTCAGTCAACAATACAGCATAATAGAAGCTATGAAAATAACTAGGTAAATAGCCAAGGAAAATTTCAAGTGAAGAAGAGATGCAATTACCAAATATCAATCAGTTGCAATGTGAAACCAGATCCAAATAGAAATCACAATACGACTTTAAGGCCCATATCAGAATCTCAATAACCGAACCAAACCACTTATTAGCCTTCACAAGGTATACATCAAGCAGATACCCGTTTCTTTCTCGCAATCCATGTATACACCATTAAGAAGACACATAATAGGGTGACTCTAGGAGGATGAATCCATATCCACACACTGCACGGCGTAGTCACATACAATCCACACGGCGTGGTCACAAGCTCAATATCAGGACCCATCCGGCATGGTCATAGGCACAATATCACAATCCACCTAGTGTGGTTATAGGCTTAATACCACAATCTACCCGGCATGGTCACAAGATCAATACCACAATCCGCCCGACATGGTCACATACTTAGTATCACAAACCGCACGGCGTGGTCACATTCTACAAGTCCAAACTATATCATATAGAAGGCAAATATAAAAGAATACATGTATATAATCAATGAATGTCAAATTTCATACTCTTGGACTGGCGTAAGTGACATGATAAGGTGTATGCACGTACAAAGTATGTTATCATAGCTCAAATCAGGCAATTGCATCAAAATATATGAATTCTCAGGTTCAATCAGAAGATTAACCTCTATTTAACCTCAAAAATGGTTCAAATAACTCACAACATGGTTAGAAATACAAGAACCATCTCAGTATGAAGCTTAAGAAGTAATCCAGGGTATTTCATAGCCTAAACACTACCCCGAGCATGAATAATAACCCGGTGCACGGCACGTTACCGGGCAGAAGAGGCAACTGCATCTGACTAGATTTTGCCAACTGTCCCACCAAGCACAACATCTGAGGCGGAGCGACCCATTTTGCATGTGGAGCGGCAGACCCTCCTAGGACTTCACATAGTATAAAAGGCAGTGTAGTCCTTCCTCACTTATTCTATAAGATATCACCCATTTGAGATTTATTGCCCATGCTTTCAAATCCCTATTAGAATTTCCCAAACAGTCTAAGGCTAAATCGAAGGTCAATCTAGCAACATTTAGCATGAGGAAGCGTTAATCATCACGGTAATACCCACTACATTATTGTATCAATTCTGGAATTCATTGAAGGCAGAGTTAACCACTATAGAATTATAGCTAGATCTTCAACAAGGTATGTAGGACAACATTATTTATTGGCATGATTTGGTATGAGTGTCCCTTCTTCCTTCAAGGATTTTGGTTTGTTTTAAGGTCTCTTCTATAATGTTGTTTCTATTCTTGTACTATGTTCTTACCGGTGGCATTCTTTCAAGTATGAAGTGTTTTCAGATAGTACCTTAAGCCTGGAAAATATGATTTCCTTATGAGTTTAAATCTTGATATTCCCTCGAAATTTTCCTTTGCATTTCACTTATTTATGTATATATTTTAATATAACGAGTCGTGCTATAGTCATTCGGGTACGGCACCTATTGTGCAACCACATATTAGTTAGATATGATGAAATATGATATGAGATATTATCGTGCCCTTGTGTGGCCGGGTACGATGATATATGATTTGATACTACCACGTCCTCTTGAAGGTGGCTACTCGGAGTTCTATTGAGACTAGGTACAGCTGAGACCTCTTGATGCCGGGTACGACCGAGTTCTCTATTTGGCCAGTATGGAGTAATGTGTGATGTGAGGCTACTGAGTCTTCTTGAGGAAGTCTATTCCAAGACCTCCTGAGGTGGGGTAGGAATGAGTCCTCTATGAGGCTGGGTATGAAGCAATGTGTGATGTGAGGCTACCGAATCCTCTTGCGGCCAGCTACGCCTAGTTCTGTTGAGATCGCGTACAACCGAGACCCCCTATGATCGGGTAGGACAGAGTCCTCGATGAGGTCGGTTATGGAGTGAAATACGATGATATGCCCCAAAGAGTGGTTTATTCTATACACACACACACATTGGAAAATTTGCTAACAATTGGGACCAATCAGAGGGTGGGACGCCAGGCCTCCTCATCATGAACTCTCACCACATGATAGATACACCCCTTTGAAATCATCTTCCGAGCCTTAAGGTAAGAAATAAATTTCCCTCTTGGCGCTGCAACATCACCCTACCATTCAATAATGGGTCCCCCTGAGAAATTAAAGCGAATGACTTTCGCCCAACAATAGCACGAGGCCAACCAGTCAATCCCTATAATGACCTAAAATTCCATCATCTCTAATTTTCTCAAATCAGAGGTTTGATGGTTATGGATCATCACATTGCAACCTTTATATATTCGTGTAACTGTCACAGACTCACTTACGGGCGTGAGACACTTCAAACGACTGATGTAGAAATTCAGGCACTCTACCACATTTATTAGCAACAAACAAGGAAATACCCCACAAGGTGGAACCTGGATCTTTTAGAGCATACATGTTAATGGAGGATACCGATAGTATACAAGTAACGACGTCTGATGATGACTCTAGGTTCTGCCGTCATGACAAATCATAGATACAGTTCTGTTGAGCAATCGAGTTAGACACTCCACCTCCGCCTCTACCTCTACCTCTTCCTTCCACGGTTCCATTCCTTGTTCATGAGGGCATGTTGATGATGATGATGAAGCTATTGCAGATCCTGTTAGAGGCATCATATTACCCACATTCCTTACCGGACAAAAGCACATAATGTGACCAGGATACCCACATGAATAGCACACGTCTGAACCCGGATGGAAAATGCCAAAATGGTTTCTACCACTTCAACCACAATGTGGTACCGGGGACCTCATCTTACTAAGGTCTCCACTATATTGTGAACTCTATCTTCGGGGATTTTGAATCGGATCGGAATGAGTAGTCCGATCACGACGGTGACCCTGCAACTGCGTTGTTGCATTAGCCACTAGATAAGATGATTGCCGGGGAAATAGAGTTTTGAACTCACCTCGAGAATCACCCATATCACCTACAGATCAACCTCTCTTATGTTGGCCTGATCATGCTCTCGGACAGCTTGTTGTTGCCTCTTTTTATCCTCCAAACTCTGCGCATAAGCTTGAATGTGAGCAATGTCCATGTTCGAAATCAAAGAAGCTGTGGTGCCGTTGTTGATCAATTTTTGTCCCAAACCACTCACAAATTGATGCACTCTATCACTCATCTCGGCCACAACCGAAGGAGCATACTTGGCCAAGGAGTTAAACATCATACTACACTCCTGAACACTCATGTTACCCTGCTCCAACCGTAAGAATCTATCTTGTTTAGCTTGGCAGAGCTGAATAGGAAAATACTGCTACAAAAAGGCTTTAGAAAAATCCATCTACACTACGAGTGAGGGGAAAGAGGTCCCCTAGATTGTTCCCGATATTCATACCTAATCACAGCAATATCCCGTAGTCTGTATGAGGCAAACTCCACGGACTCCGTATCAGTGGCATGCATAACTCGTAAGGTCCGCTGCATCTGATCTAGAAAATTCTGGGGGTCTTCGTTCAGATATGTTCCATTATATACCGGGGGCTCCAAATTTATAAAATCCCGGACCCTTGTGCTGACTGCATTTTTCGAGGTGGCGGGGCTTAATGTTGGGCCTGAGATATTACTAATCGAGTCAACAACTGCACAACACTCCTCCTGTCTAGATCTTGTAAGGAACAACCGGGGGAGGAATCGAAGGCACATTATGTTTCTCTTTTCCATTTTGGGGGATATTGGGGAACCTGGGTATTAATTTCATTTTCAATTTTGTTGTTCCATGTGTGCAGGTGGCACCCAAGTAGGACCTTCTCCTGCTTCTTTGTTCGATCCCAGAACAATTACTTTATGTCTCGTGGTAGGCGTCGCTATAAAAATAACTAAGATGGGGATTAGAAGTGAATACTTACGACTTAGTTCTATCGCACGATCAATATCAGAAAGAAGGGTATTCATCCTAGATATCTTGTAGCCTCATGTTAATAAGTGTGGTGCATAACATACCTATAAACAAGACTCTACCAGATACATCTTATTGATTCCCTAAGAATGACTTGCTCAGATACCAAGTTTCTCACACCTCAACCTTGGGAGGTGCGACCGGCACACGGTGCCCGAGAGCCCGTGCGAACTAACGTCTAAGCTTAGACCATATGACTTTGAATCTGGGCCAATGAGGCCTTCAAGCAACCATTTAAAATGGATAACATGCACAGATCAACGACATAACATGAGAGATTTTATTACACGAACATAGGCTGGATACCATAGACAAGCCACGGAGGGTAGATACTAGCAACTCAAACATCACCAAAATGCTCCAAAACTACCCCGAACTACACCCGAGGCCGCCAGGTCCCCGTCTAATCATACCAATAAGTCCAAATATATTATTCAAACTTATCCAAAGGCTCGAAACATCATAAATAACATCAAAACCAAGAACTGAATATCAAAATTATTCTCTAACTTTCAAACCTTGAAACTTCGCCGAACACGTCCGAATCACACTTAAGCATTTCAGATCACAATGAAAATTTGCACATAAATCCCAAAATATTTAAACAAACTTATACAAGATCTCAAAACTGCAATAGGAGTCAAATAACACCGAAGTCAACTTCCGATCAAAACTATGAACTCGCAACAACAACAACAACAAACCCAGTTTGATCCCAACATGTGGGGTCTGGGGAGGGTAGTCTGTACGCAGACCTTACCCCTACCTAATGTAGGTAGAGAGGTTGTTTCCAATAGACCCTCGGCTCAGGAAGGGCAAGAAGATGAAGAAGAGAAAAAAAGAAAAAAAGAAAGAAAAAAAACCCAATAATAGCAACAGGGAATACAATACCTGAGGAAAACAAAACCACATACCGTAATAAAAATCTAAGAATACGAAGGGAAATGCATGCCACTAAGCCTATCGGTGAACACTATAAACTACCTACTAACCTTCTACCTTAATACTCGACCTCCACACCCTCCTATTAAGTGTCATTTCCTCAGTGAGCTGAAGCAGCACCATGTCCTGCCTAATCACTTCTCCCCAGGGGCATCAATGCTTGTTCTTTTAACATGCCCGAACCATCTCGGTCGCGACTCCTGCAACTTTTCCTCCATGGAGGCTACTCCCACTCTATCTCGGTTAGCTTCATTCTTAATCATATCTCGCCTGGTACACCCACACATCCATCTCAACATCCTCAGCTCTGTTACTCTCATCTTCTGCACGTAGGTGTTCTTGACTGGCCAACACTCAGCCACATACAACATAGCGGGTTGAACCACCACTCGATAAAACTTTCCCTTAAGTCTTAACGGCATATTTCTATTGCATAGCACACCGGAAGCGAGCCTCCACTTCATCCACCCCGCTCCGATGCGATGTGTGACATCTTCGTCAATCTCTCTGTTACCCTGGATAATAGACCCGAGATACTTAAAACTCGCTCTCTTGGGGACAACTTGAGCATCAAGCTTAACCTCTACGTCTGCATCATGGGTCTCACTGAATTTTCACTCCAAGTATTCTGTCTTGGTTCTACTCAGTTTGAAACCTTTAGACTCCATGGTCTGTCTCCAAACCTCCAACCTCGCGTTAACTCCGCTACGCGTCTCATCAATCAACACTATATCATCGGAAAATAGCATACACCAAGGCACCTCCCCTTGGATGTGACGCGACAGTACATCCATCGCCAAGGCAAACAAAAACGGGCTAAGAGCCGACCCCTGGTGCAACCCCATCACCACAGGGAAATGGTCTGAGTCACCACCCACAGTCCTCACCCGAGTCTTAGCATCATCATACGTATCCTTAATCACCCTAATGTACGCTACCGTAACGCCACTAACCTCCAAACACTTCCACAGGACCTCCCTCGGAACTTTATCGTATGTATTCTCAAGGTCAATAAATACCATATGCAAATCCTTCTTCCTTTCCCTATACTTCTCCACTAATCTCCTTACTAGATGGATCGCTTCCTTAGTCGAATGCCCCGGCATGAATCAAAACTGATTCTCGGAAATAGACACTCACCTCCTCACCCTAGTCTTCACCACTCTCTCCCAAACCTTCATAGTTTGACTCAATAACTTGATACCCCTATAATTGTTGCGATTTTGGATATCACCCTTGTTCTTGTAAAGCGAAACCATCGTACTCCACCTCCATTCTTCGGGCATCTTCTTTGACTTAAAAATAAAATTAAACAGCCTAGTGAGCCACTCCAAACCTGCCCGCCCCACGCTCTTCCAGAATTCCATCCAGATTTCATCTGGCCCCGTTGCTTTGCCCCGGCACATCTTACGCATCGCTCCTTGCACCTCCTCTACCATAATCTGCCTACAGTACCCAAAATCCCGCTGACTCTCGGAGTGCTCCAACTCGCCCAGCATAATGCGTCTATCCCCCTCCTCATTCAGCAGTTTATGGATGTATGTCTGCCATCTTCTCCTAATGAGTGCCTAGTCCACCAACACTTTACCATCCTCGTCCTTGATGCACTTGACTTGGTCTAAGTCACGGGCTTTTCTCTCCCTCACCTTGGCCAACCGGTACAACCTCTTGTCCCCACCTTTGCCCTCGAGCACCTCATATAAACGAGCAAATGCTGCGTTCTTAGCCATCGCAACTGCTAACTTTGCCTCTCTTTTTTGCCTTTATGTAACACTCCCGATAAGTCCTTTTTTCCTCCTCATTTCTACTCTCTACTTGCTTCAAATAAGCAGCTTTCTTAGCTTCAACTTTATCTTGAACCTCTCTATTCCACCAACAGTCACCTTTATGACCCCTAGGAGAACCCTTCGTGACCCCTAAGACCTCTCTAGCAGCTACCCTAATGCAATACGCAGTCATGGACCACATACTAGATGCGTCCCCCATACTCATCAGGCCCTCATAGCCAACAATTTCTCCCCTAACTCCTGAGCTTTGTCCTCGGTCAAGTTACCCCACTTGATGTTTGGTTACAAGCACGCAACATGTCCTCTAGTATCTGAATAGTACGCTCGGACTGCCCGTCCATCTGGGGATGAAATATTGTGCTCAACTCAACCTGAGTACCCAACTCTCTCTACACGGCCCTCCAAAACTGCGATGTGAACTGAGTACCTCTGTCAGAAATTATAGAAAATGGAACACCATGCAACCGAACAATCTCCCGGATATAAATCTCAGCTAACCGCTCCGAAGAATAAGTAGTACCAACAGGAATGAAGTGCGCGGACTTGGTCAGCCGATCCACAATAACCTATATAGCATCGAACCTCCTCGAAGTCCGTAGGAGACCAACTACAAAGTCCATGGTATCCGCTCCCACTTTCACTCTGGAATATCCAACCTCTAATGCAATCCCCCTAGTCTCTGGTGCTCATACTTGGCCTGCTGATAGTTGAGACACCGAGTTACAAATCCAACAATATCCTTCTTCATCCGCATCCACCAATAATGATGTCTCAGATCCTGATACATCTTCGTGGAACCTGGATGGATGGAGTACCGCGAGCTGTGAGACTCCGCTAGAATCAACTCTCGAAGCCCACCGACATTAAGCACACATATCCGACCCTGCATCCCCAAAACTCCATCCTCCCCAATAACCACATCCCCAGCATCACCTCACCGGACCCTATCCTGAAGAACGAGCAAATGTTAGTCATCATACTGGCGCTATCTGATCCGGTCATAAAGAGAAGACCTGGAGGCTACATAAGCCAATACCCGGCGGGGATCTAATAGATCCAATCCCACCAACTGGCCCGCTAAGGCATGAACATCATGTTCTAATGGTCTCTCCGTTGCTGGAAGATATGCTAGACTCCCTAAACTCTCTGCTCTGCGATTCAAGGCATCGACCACCACATTGGCTTTCCCCAGATGGTACAAAATAGTGATATCATAGTACTTGAGAAGCTCCAACCATCTCCTCTGATGCAAATTCATATCCTTCTGCTTAAACAGATACTGCAGACTATGGTGGTCACTACAAATCTCACAATGCACCCCATACAAATAATGACGCCAATTCTTCAAGGCGTAAACAATGGCTGCTAGCTCGAGATCATGCACTGGATAATTCTTCTCATGATTCTTCAACTGGCGCGAGGCGTAGGCAATCACTTTACTCTCCTGCATCAATACACAACCAATGCCTATCCTCGAGGCATCATAATACACGGTATAGGAACCTGAAGCTGATGGCAATACTAACACTCGAGTTAAGGTTAAAGCAGCCTTGAGCTTCTGAAATCTCTCCTCACACTCATCCGACCACCTGAACAGATTACCCTTATGGGTCAATTTGGTCAAGGGCGAAGTAATAGAAGAAAATTCTTCCACAAATCGACGGTAATACCCCGGCTAACCAAGGAAGCTCCAAATCACTGTAGTTGAGGACGATCTGGGCCAACTCTGCACCGCCTCTATCTTCTTCGGATCAACCTGAATACCCTCACTGGACACCACGTGCCCCTAGAAAGCTACTGAGCCAAGCCAAAACTCATATTTGGAGAAATTTGCATAAAGTTTCTCCTCTCTCAATCTCTGCAATACAACTCTAAAATGCTGAGCATGCTCCTCCTGGCTAGAGGAATATACCAGGATGTCATCAATGAACACGATAACAAAGGAATCCAAATACGGCTGAAACACGTTGTTCATCAAATGCATGAACGCTACTGGGGCATTGGTCAGCCCAAAAGACATCATCAACTCATAATGACCATAACAAGTCTTGAAAGCCGTCTTGGGATTATCTGAATCCTGAATCTTCAGCTGATGATACCCGGATCTCAAATCAATCTTAGAGAACCCCCTGGATCCCTGAAGTTGATCAAACAAATCATCAATACGAGGCAAAGGATACTTATTCTTGACTATAACCTTGTTCAACTTCCTGTAGTCAATACACATTCTCATGGAACCATCTTTCTTCTTCACAAATAACACTGATGCACCCCAAGGTGACACACTAGGCCGAATGAACCCCTTATCTAGGAGTTCCTGTAGCTACTCTTTTAATTCCTTCAACTCCACCGGTGTCATACGATACAGTGGAATAGAAATAGGTTGAGTGTCTGGCACCAAATCAATACCAAAATCAATATCCTTGTTAGGTGGCATGCCTGGCAGGTCTGCAGGAAACACCTGCGGAAAATCACGGACCATAGGAACAAAATCAATAGCGAGAGTCTCAACACTGACATCTCTCACAAAAGCCAAATAATATAAACACCCTTTCTTTACCATACGCTAGGCATTCGGGGTATGAAATCACCTTACTAGGCACATACTCAATAGAACCTCTCCACTCGACTCTCGGAAATCCCAGCATAGCTAAGGTCACGGTCTTAGCATGACAATCTAGAACAACATGACATGGAGATAGCCAATCCATGCCCAATATCACATCAAAATCAACCATGCTAAGAAATGACAGATCCACTCGGGTCTCGAGACCCCCAATAGATATCACACATGACCGATACACACGGTCCATAACATAGTATCAGCCACCGGAGTCGACACATGAATAGATGTAACTAGGGACTCACGAGGCATATCCAGAAAATGGGAAAAATATGATGAAACATAGGAATACGTGGAACCAGGATCAAATAAGACTTAAGCATCTCGGTGACAGACTGAGACAATACATGTAATCACTGCATCTGAGGCCATAGCATCCGGCCTAGCTGGAAGTGCATAAAATCGAGAATGGCCACCAACCGATTGACCTCCCCTCTAGGGCGGCCTCTAGTTGTCTGGCCCCCACTCCTAGATGCTTGTGCGGGTGGTGAAGTAACTGGAGCTGAAGTCGAGGGCTGACTCCTCTTCTGGGATGGACCCCCAAGAAGACGAGGACATTGTCTCCTCATATTCCCGAACTGTCCACAATCATAACAACTCCCTGGAGCTGGAGACGGGGACTGAAGGGAACCCCTAACACCAGGATAACCACTAGAAGAACCATGCATATAGGAAACCTGAACTGATGGTGCTCGAGATGAACTCTAGGCTGGGAGGGCACCGAATGAAGAGCGGCCCGGATGAGAACTGCGGGGACCATGCCCCAACTATGCACCACTATAGGCTGGGCGAACTGGCTGAGGAGGCCTAAATGGGCGGCCTCTACTATGCTGAAACTGGCCCCTGGAGGGAGCACTGCTGAAACAACCAGATCCTCGAGGCCTCTTGGCCTCTCTCTCATCACGCTCTTGACGGCGAACTGCCTCAATATCCCGGGAAATATCCACAACCTGCTCAAAAGTAGCACCCGATACCCTCTCTCTAGTCATCAGAATATGAAGCTGATAAGTGAGGCCATTCACGAATCTCTTGATCCTCTCTGTCTCAGTAGGGACCAACTCTAAAGCATGACGAGCTAGCTCTGAAAACCTCATCTCATACTACGTCACAGTTAACTTATCCTGACGCAACTGCTCAAACTGTCTACGCAGCTCTTCTATGCAGGACTGTGGAACATACTTCTATAAGAAGAGAGTGTAAAATTGCTTCCAAGTAAGGGTTGCTGCGCCAACAGGCCTACGCCTCTCATAAGACTCCCACCAAGTGAATGCAGCTCCTGAGAACTGGAAACTAGTAAACGAGATCCCACTGGTCTCAAATATCCCTGTTATGCGAAGAATTCTCTGACACTTCTCTAAGAAGCCTGGGCATCCTTGCCCTCAGCACCACTGAAAGTCGGAGGCTGAAGTCTACGAAATCTCTCCAACCTACGTTGCTCATCATCAGTCATAACTAGACACACAAAATCCTGAGTTGGTGCAGTTGGCTAGGCTGGAGCACCCCGGTGTCTGAAGTCCCTGAATAACCTGCTCTTGTGTACGAGCAGCAGGAGTCTGATTCCCCCCCCCCCCGGCCTAAGAAGTAGCGGCTGTAGTAGAAACAACGACTGCCTGTGCTAGACTGGTGCACACGGTCAGAATCCGGGCCAAGGTCTCCTAAAGACCTAGAATCACAATAGGCACTACCGGTGCCTGAGCCGATCCCGCTGGAACATCTACGGCGGGGACCTGATCCGGAACAATAGGTGGGTCTACGGGTACTGCCCTGGCTACTGCACGGGCTGCATCCCTACCTCTACAATGACCTCGGCCCCTTGCGGGCCTAGCTTGTGGCTGATCATCCTGCCCGGTAGCGCATGTCCTCACCATCCGTGAGAGAATGAAACAACACAAGTTTAGTTTCTAGAATCAACATATTCTCTTAACAGAATTCAAGAATGTGAGGTTTTTCCAAAGGGTTCTGCAATCTCTCGAAGATAAGTACAGATGTCTCCGTACCGATCCACAAGGCTCTACTAAACCTGCTCATGACCGGCGAGTCCTTTGTAACCTAAGTTCTGATATCACGACCCCAAACCTAAACTGGTTGTGATGGCGCCTATAATGATACTCGGCTAGCCAACTTACCGAGAATAACATAAAAGATTTCCATTTAATACATAAGTTATCCAATATTTCTTTAAAATTCCACTTTTAAGCATTTCAAAACAATAGAATAGCCGAAATGACTAAACACAACCCTAACACCTGGAGTCAACCGTCGTGAGAATCTAAGAAGTGATACAATGTGATACTATTTCATTACTACAAAAATGACAGAATAGGAAGAGTAAGGGCATGCTGCGGATGCCGAACAACTACCTTAAAATCTTCGAACAAGCTCCAAATAGAGAGTGAATAAGCTAGCGCTCAGACCCAGTACCTGAATCTACACACAAGGTGCAAGGAGTAACGTAAGTACGCCAACTTAGTAAGTAAATATTATAACTAAAGACTTGAGTGTAGTGACGAGCATTTAAAATCATGTAAGTCCATATAATAAACAGTAGTGGGGGTAAATAAATCAAGTCAGGAATCTAAATTCCGAATATTTCGTAAAAACTCCAGTTTTCCATTTAAAATCTCATATAAAACATTTATTCAACATTATCATTAGAGGCTCAGTGTAAAGAAGAGTGAAAACAGTGGTTTCATAGCATATAAGCCCCTCGGGCACAGTATCACTCACAAATAAAGCCCCTCTAGCAAGCCTCTTAGTCACTCATGACTCAACTCTCAGCAGTAAATGCTCACACTCAGAACTTTCGCTCAACAGGTAGAATATAATAACTGATGCGGCGTGCAACCCAATCCATAATAGTCGTCTGTGCTCACTAGCTGTGTACATACTCCGGAGGGGCTCCTACAACCCAAGCTCTATATTGTTGCGGCATGCAGCCCGATCCAATATCTTGATGCGGCGTGCAACCCGATCCACATATATCTCGTTGCGGCTTGCATCCCGATCCATCACTATCCTCACAATCTGGATCTCGGCCTCACTCAGTCATAATCCTCACAAGCCACTCGGGCAACTCAGCACAAATCACGGGGACTCATCCAAAAATATCTTTCATTATTTAAAATTAGACTGTTAAAGAGGAATAAGCAATGAACAAGTATAAATCATGACTTAGATTATATTTTCTGTGTGAGAACAGTAGTAAAAATACCCCTGAGGGTCTAATAGGTCGGCACAAAGACCCAAACATGGCGTACAACCCAAAATATAGTATCAATCTCTAAAATACGGAATATCATACGATTTCAATTCAAATACGCGGCTTAATAGTCGCTACGGAATGGACCAAGTCACAATCCCTACCGAGGCACGCCCACACGCTCGTCACCTAGCATGTGTGTCACATCATTTATCAAAATAATACAAAATACCGGGGTTTCAATCCCTCAGGTCTAGATTTACAATCGTTACTTACCTCAAACCGGCCAAAATCTTAATTCATGATGCCCTTGCCTCTTAAATCAGCCTCCAATTGCTCATAATCTAACCAAAACCAGATTAATATCATCAATATATGCTAAAGGAACAAAGCCCACTAAACAATTATCAAATTTAACCAAAAATTCCGAAATTGGCCAAACTAGACCCCCGAGCCCACATCGCGGAATTCGATAAAATTCACTAAACAAGAATCTTTATTCACTCACGAGTCTACCCATATCAAATTCATCATAATCCGACCTCAAATGCCCATTCAAATCCCCAAAAGAATTTCTCAATCTTTCTTCCATTTTCTCCCAATTTCTACTCCAATTTCCCAACTTAAATGAAGAAATTAAAGACTAAATCATGGAATTAAACCAAATATGAGTAAAGAATACTTACCCCAATCACTCTACTGAAAATCTCCTCAAATTTCGTATTCTACGGAGCTCTCTATTGGATTTTGATATTTTGGACTTAAACCCTCATTTTGGGAATTAAACATTCTGCCTAGGGGTTTTTCTTAATCGCGAACGCGACCTCCCCCCTCGCGTTTGCGTAGCACAACCTGGCTCCCCGTTCGCTTAACTCTTCATGATCACGTCAAAATCATCGCGAACGCGATGCTTTACCAGACTTGCCCACCGCGAATGCGGACCACTCCACGCGAACGCGTAGGCCATTACCCCTGGGGTCCCCAACCACCTACTCTTCTTCGCGAACGTGTGCCCTTGAGTGCGAACGCGATGCATGCTCCAATAAAACTTCGTGTTCGCATCAACCTCTTCGCGAATACAATGAACAAAATCCTCAGCTCCCCAAATGACCCACCGCTAATGCGGCATCTCACCCGCGAACGCGATGAACAAATTCTCTGCAACTGAAAACCAGAAAAATCTACCAAGTTCAAATCCAAGAATTGGTCCCTTAACCACCCGGAACACACCCGAGGCCCTCGAGACCTCAAACAAACCTGACAACACATCCCATATCCTCATTCTAGCCTTCGAACTACTCAAAACTACGCACAAACACCAAATCAACCTCGGATTCAAGCCTAAGAACTTAGAAACTTCCAAATTCCGCCAACGATTCCGAAACCAACCAAAACACCTCTGATTGACCTGAAATTTTGCACACACCTCACAAATGACACTACGGACTTGTTCCAACTTCTGGAATTCCATTCCGACCCGGATAGCTAATTTTGCACTGTCGACCGAAAATCGCCAAAAACTCAATTTCGCCAATTCAAGCCTAATTCTACTCCGGACATCTGAAAAACATTACAAACACACTCCTAAGTTCAAAATCACCTAACAAAGCTCTCTGATCCATAAAACCACATTTCGAGGTCATTTGCCTATAAATCAACTTCCGGTTGACTTTTTCCAACTATTAAACCATCTTAAGAGACTAAGTGTCTTATTTCTCACCACGACCACTCCAAACCCGAACCAACCAGCCCAATACAACATAATTGAGCTAAACAACACGTGATAGAGCAGAAACAGTGAAAACGGGGCTAATCTCACGGAACGACCGGCCGAGTCGTTACACTATTCAAGACAGTTCATCTTCATAAATTGGTTTACATCATAGTTAGTTTAGGAAAATGAGTTATTGAGCGCCTCTACTTAATAGCTAAACTATTACTTATGAGAACAAAGTTATATATATATATATATATATAAC